>NJDC01001249.1:202471-231799 GCA_002245475.1 Calephelis virginiensis
CTTTTTCGGCTTATATGAATTCCGGGTGTAGCCCAGTCACTAAAATTTTGATGCTTATCCACTGTCACAAGTTTGCTTTTAAATATAAGGTCACATTGACTTTTAGTTAAATTGATTAAGTGGTTAAACATGTTATTAGGATCTGTGTCATTACAAGATAACATAGTTAACGTAGCTAGCATATTATGCCTAAATTGCAAAAGTTTATTTTTTGTGACTGGTTTACATTTTATGACTTTAGTTTCTTTATGCATAGTGAAACCAAAAGTCACAAGTTGCCCAAAATGATCAGAACGTAACTTATTAATAACAGCTGTACTGTATGGTTTAAAATTTGTAAAAATATTATCAATGCAGGTTGCAGTTGCTGCAGTAACTCTAGTCGGCTGAGAAAAAAGGTGCAACAAATTATATGACATAAATAGTAACTTAAGTCTATTAGAAACATTTTTTTTACATTCTAAAATATCTACATTAAAATCTCCACAAATCAGGAGTTTTTTATTACAGTTGTTACTAGCTTTAAATAAAGCTTCGTCCATTATTTTTTCAAATATGTCAAAATCAGATGACGGATGACGATACAAAACCACCTTATCTAGAATACCTCACAAAAGTAATTATTTATCAAAAATGGTTGAATGAAAAGTTGAAGGGCTTGTCTAATTCAATCAGTAAACAAAATATAATATAAAGTATCTTCACTCCCATATCTCCGAAGAGGCACAACCAGGGTACCCACGACTAGCCGAAGATACTAAGTCCCACAATGTGATAGGTGGCAAGCCTATCGCCAACCGGGCACATATCCTATCCCGAGATTTTTTTTTAATTTGGAAAAAAACAATTTTATTTTGTTGCCCGACCCGGGATTCGAACCCGGGACCGCATGCAGTCAAGTCCAACAACTGAACCGCTAGACCACAGAGGCGATCAATATAATATAAAAGAAATTAATTTAGAAACCTATTACTTAATACGAAGAAACAAAAATTATTTTTTCTATCAAAAATAAATCTTGCCGAAACTTAGTTAAATAGCAAAAGATGTTTTGGGCTTATTGTGTAAAATCGTATATGATGAAATCTACAAACAACTTTGGCGTCGCAACATCAATAATTTTCGTAATAATATAATTTATGAACTGTATTTAGATTTTACGGATAACAATTTGGTCAGTTGTCAACCCTAATTGGCAGCGGGAGCTACTGTACCAGTCCAGTCACGAGTGAGATTACAACTGATAAGTGCTATTGGTTCTATATCACCGATTTATTTTATTGATATGGTTGTGTACAGCTTGTAATTGAGCTAAGTTACCTTGTATTTAGATTCAAGAGTAGGGAAAGTGAAGGCAGGTCTACAGGAATCGTGACTCTTGGCACACAAAATTGCCTTTTTTTTATAATATTGGAAGGCAAACAAGCAGACGGATTTCCTGATGGTAAGAAATTCATGCCACCTAGAGACACCAAAGGTGGTAATGGTGCATTGCAAACCTGAGGCCGGGACGTTAGGCCTCAAGCAAAAAGTAAGTTTACCGACTACCTTACCCTCCGAACCGGAACACGTCAACGGTAAGCATTGACGTTATGGCGGCAGGAATCGGTAAGGCGTTGGCACCAATCCGGGCGAGTGCCTGCGAAACTCTACCACCTAGTAAGATGTCACGGTGCTAGTGACTGTAAGCCTATGCTCGCCTTTTACGAGCTGCCTGGCAGGAAGGCAGATGGTCTATTCTACAAAGGAGCCCGGACCAACACGGTATCCTATCTTGTAATGATACAGTGCTATAGCCCTGATGATGCTTATATAGCGAAACCGGTTGGCTAACGTATAAAAATAAAAATATATTGTGGAAGTATAATGTAAATAAATTGTATCAAGAACGGAATTTCACCAAGCACTGACGATAAGAAGTATAGAAACTATCTTGTAATGAACTTGCCGTCAGATGTTCGTATGATTCAGAATGTGTATGTATGCATTGATTAATAATTATTTGAATACATATCCTGCGCACACACACCTATACACGCCCAGAAGCTTGCATCACATCCCTTAAACACAATAACACTTACTACTACTGTTCTAAACAAATACCAAATAACCCGGTCTTAAGCATAATAAAATGATAGTATTGTCAGTATTAACTGAGGATAGGTACTCTGGTTTCTTCGAGAGGATCTGGAGAGCTGTCCGCACAGTGCTCATGAGCAAAGGTGCCATAATTGTGTCTCTTTAAAATATTAACATTGTGTACATTTACTGCATAGTGTACACAATGTAGTAAAGACGACATAAAAATTATTGATTTCGTAGGTAAATTGGAAGACTGAGATCTACGAGTATCAACATCAAGAGTTAATCTTTTTTAATATTACATTACTAGATTATTTTACTAATGCAGTCAGACTTGGTGACAGGGTCCTGCAACGGCTCCTCCGGATGGATACCATTATCTTCTTTTGACGCTTTACCCTACGCCACGCTATATACGCTAGCCAGTAAACTAACCTTTGCAAGGACTTAAGATACTCACCTCAATTTGGCAACATATTTCCTCACTAGTTTCCTTTCACGCCTTCGCTTCGATTCGAAATTAACGAAAGAATTTCATAAATTGCGTGTTTCTTTATATGATTTGTCGCCCAATTGTTACTTGTAAACTATATTTTTGTAAAGTTTTATCTAAACCCGTTCAGTAATTTTTAGGTGTTAGAGTAACAAACATTCATCTATTCTTCCAAACTTTCGCATTTATAGTATTAGTAGGTTGGCACAAAATTAACGTTGTTTGAAACCATTTTTTTCTTAACATCAAGGAATCGAGGAACGAACCTTTACCTTTGGGTAGTGTATGTAATCAACAATTATGATTTTAAGCTAGAGGCTAATAAAAGAACAGTGTATGTACATTATACTGCCTTCGTTATAGTACCACGGGCAAACGGAACAATTTGGGTATTTTTTTATTGAGTTTGTTAATGACAGGAGAAGGATCACATGAAAGAAAAAAAAGTTTAGCGGAATATTAGTACGTTTAAGAAAACTTAACGAAATACAAATTTTGTATAACTGTCAGTTGGTGAAGACCGGACAACGTCTGTCGGTTCAACTAGTTTAACCTAAATACATACTTTATTCGAGTGGTATATACCGGTTTCAAACAATCCGATACTTAGCTCGCAAGTGCCAAATTCGTAATAAGCATAATCTATTTATATAATATGGCCAAGTCAGCAGCCTGGGGCATATCGTGTTACAGATAACATCAACACAGAACAAACCTGGCGTTTCTTCGCCAGCTAATTAGGGGCAAATTGAACGTTTACTGCCAGAGTTTGAAATGTGTGGCTTAACTCACAAGATTTCTCCGGCCACGACCACTGAGTAATCATGTTTTTTGGCATACTTAGATATTGCAAACTTAAAATCTTATATTTGATTGATTCTTGGCTGTTTTGCTCGTAAAAAAGTTAGCGTATGCGACACCACGCTATTTTTAACGAATCCCAGTTTTAGATTTCGATAGACATTCACCAAAAACATGGCTATAAAACAACAGACATTAAAATATAATGTTTTAAGTACCGTGCTACTGTCCTGTGTAAATCTACTGACTAGGTACTTCACCCTCCAAACTAGAACATGACGCCATCATTACAGAGGTCGAAGTAGGTAAGGCGGTGGATCCCGACCTGTCCAAATTGCACCTACTACCAGCGGATATATTTCACATCAGTGTTAGAACGATTACTGTAAATTCTAAAAAATATTTTATTTTTCATTTGTTTTCATCAAAATAGGACATTACATTTAATTTTGTAGTTGACTTCTTAATATCTTTATTGTTTTTTTTAACTTATTTGTTTATCAAAAATCTTGGGAGTAAAGGGTAGTCCTTTACTACAAATTCATCGTTATTTTTTTTAATATTTGTGCCTGGAGTATTGACAGGCACCCGGATTTATTTGGAGAGTTCTTATTTTGTTTGGAAGGTCACTAAGTCAGGGACTAAGGATGGGTTTCTTTAAATCAAAGGAAACAGGTTTATTACAAGAAAGGTTTTACAATCTTGTCGTACTATTTTGTTATATGTTGGAATGCAAGTAATATTTAACTTTATTATACTAAGTATATTTACGTTTGCATCCCCGAAAAGGTAGACAGAGTACAACAAACCAGAGGTACCCTCGATAAACCGGGAAATGGATATGCATTTCCAGACAATGTTGTATTTTTTTATATTACAGGAAGTAACCAAGCACCCAACAAGAGGCAACAAACACAAGGCACCTGATGGACAGTGATCACCGCTTTCCACTGACATCCGGAACACAAGGAAAACCTAACAAATGCATTGCCGATATTTCAGAAATGAGTACGCTCTTTACTTGAAGGTTCCTAAGTCGTATTTGCTTGGAAATACCGCCTGGTATTGGTGGTTATAATAAAATTGAAAATAAAAACAAATTTTCTTTTTGTTGCTCAACCCGGAAATTAAACTCGGGACCTCATGAAGTCAAGTCCAACATCGTACCGCTAGACCACAGAGGCAATTTTCTTTGATGGCGTGCGATCTTGAACCGCTGAAGTCTGCCACTTGCGCCAAAACAATATTGTTATTTAAACAGACGGTGTCTGATCCAACCCCTGAAACCTGACACCGTTTAATGAGCCAACTGAACACACGCTGAAGATGTTCTCACTTATATATTTTAATACCTCATTTTACAGACTCATTTAAAAGGCACTTCGCTTCTAAAGCTTCACGATTTAAGATAAGGTTTTGTCTTACGTTAAATATCGTATATTGTATTAAAATAGTTTTGCCATATTTTTAAGTACGCACATAATATAAGCTATTTAGTTTACAAACTTTTTTTATATCTTCAATCATTTTTCATTCTACAGAATTATACACTGATTAGGTTTCGGTAAGAAAGCTTTGCCGGTAAGGAAGACATGTTAGGTTGCTATACATAATATACATTAATAATGTTCATAGTGCGCTGCCATAGAGAGGCTGCTATCTTAAGCCTTGTGAATAAATAAATTTGTCGTATAATTTTTATTTGTAAACATGGAGCACTGTCGCAGGCCGGTTTAATACGGTTTACTAATTCATTGTTTCAAACTAAATCACCGTTCTGCTTTCGAGTGATGGGATTGTCACATACTAAACTATTGATTCGGTGCATTAGGCTAATGCAATAATGTAAATGGTGCAATTGTTGATGCTTTAGTTTCAACTAGTGTTCTCATAAAATCCAAACTTAATGGATTTGATCCTCGTTAGAAATTACATTTTGTATTAATTGGCTTATGTTATCTGAGTGTGGTGGTGTGTATTGTCGTAAAATGTTCAAGTGTATATTATTTAGTGCTATATCAGTTAGATTGTTTTATGTGTGCTTTGTGATGTGTCGTGTATTGTATGACTACATAAGTATTTTCCAATGACCCTAACTCTAATCCTGCTGCTCTATTCTCGATTTCATTCAAAACTTGTTGTGATATAATATTTTGTTTTAGTATTTTTCGGGCCTGAGTGGATAAAGTGTTGCCATTGAATTTATGAATTTTAGCATTAGTTGGGTTTCTGCCGTTAAATAATTTCTCTAATTTAAGAGTAGTTATATGGCCCGGGACCTGGAATCGTGCTTTTAAATTACAAAATACTAGCTGTCTATTCCGGCTTCGCTCGGATAGTGATTTTTGTTCATAAATTGAGATGTAAACTATTCTATCTTTCAAGTGGGATCAAACTGCACACGGTGTGCAAATTTAATTGAAATCGGTTAAGTACTTTAAGAGTTCATCGTGGACAAAAAACGTGACACGTAATTTATATATATTTAGATTAACTCCTCCATCTTGTCATTCGATCAATTTCTTCGTCTATCGTCACTTGTTTTGTTTTCCGGGATAAAATTTCTAACACTACAAAACTTCACCTAGCGCATCCCAACCATTGAGGTTACTAAACATAGGAGTTATTGAGGTCCGCTGTATTTTACCGGTTTTTGCTCACCTGTTCAAAAAGTAACTATTAACGGTTTGGATGCTGTCAAGTTCAGCTTCAACCCCAAACTTGTCCCGAAGCTCATCCGCAGGAATAGGCCATTATATAAAATTTCTATTAAATCTTCTCATTGTTATGAAGGTTACTAGTGTTCCGTTAGTCATTTGTTAGGTATGTGTCCAACACTAAAAGTTTCTAATGTCTGCCTTTTACGTGATACATACAGGTTGTGGCACTTGAACGTGATGTTAGATTTGGATAGAACTTGTTATACATCTATATAATATATCGCAGGTATTAAGAGTATTCCTGAAAATAAAACTCTACAACCATACTAGTACCCAAATTATGTTCTACTCATACGATCGCCAGAAAATGTTTATCTAATTAAAAAATATAACGAATAAAGATTAAAATATCAGAGTAGCGAAAACATTGCAATGTGGTTTTTTCGATCATGCAAAAATTGCGCAAAAAATATCTATGTACTCGTTTTAGAAAATTGACGCTGTACGCATTCTGTTACCACTAACGAAGCTTGACAACTACTGAGAATGGGACCATAAAAAGGATTATGTTGCCAGTAACTAAAAATTACGAAAAATGGCAGATATTTTTAACTATCACAATAAATCCATTTTCGAAATCACTCCAATACACCTTACATAATACAAACGTTCATTTTCACTTTTTAAACGTTTTTGCAGGCTTGACGCAAATCAGCAACGCAAATTTCTGGGAAATGATCTAATATTTATTGAATATTTACATAAACATAATGATTAAATATCGAAATAAAAAAATGTCATATAAAATGACAACAACAAACAAATAATTGATAATCGGTACACTGGTAGACCATATAATAGGTAATTGAAATAGCCATGAAATATCAATATAAACAAAGGAGTGTTTGGTGAACAGTGTAGGTTCATTGCTGGAGTCAGCTCACAGGTGTGCAGCGATTATGTCGGTGTGACGTGTCAAGGTTTTGTGGCAAAAACACCACATTAAACTTGTAAACAGAAATTAATGTTTCAGTTTATTATGACATGGTTCATTACATTTGTTTCTATTGATTGAAGTATAATATGAACTAATTCTACATTTATAGTAATAGTATATAATATATTCTCGTCTCCACAGAATCAGTTATTCGTTCATGGGCCAATGTATACGTTTTTACAATAAACTTCCCGAGCATATTAAAGACTTACCACTTAACACATTTAATAAATTTAAAAAATGTATTAAGATAAAGTTGTATAGTAAGGGTTATTATAACATTTCAGAATATTTAGAAGACAGAAATGCTTTGGATTAATTGCTCCTCATGCCAATCTCTGCAAATTATTTGTGAATGTAATAAACTTTTGTAAATTAGATTTATAAGAAAAAAGACAAGCCCGCTGAGTTTCTTTCGCCGGATCTTCTCAGTGAGTGGCCGCGTTCCGATCCGGTGGTAGTTTTTAGAATTATATAGACGCGTTACAAGAATCTTTATATGGATCTACGTAATGAAAGCTAATTTGAATTTGAATTTGAATATAGTACGCTAGCTGCTACCAGTCGCTTTGCCCGCAATAATTTGAGATGTATATAGACATATCTTTGCAGTCAGATCAAACTGCACACGGTGCGCAAATTTAACTAAAATCGGTTAAGTGGTGACGCGTAATTCATGTATTTGAATATTAAGACGTAACCCAAAGTTTGGTTAGTTACACCACTTACATCGCAAGAAGCCTAAAAGATGTTTGGTTTACAAAATATGAAAAAATAAAAAATGTTATTCGGCACCAATTTCGAAAGGGCATTGATTTTTTATATCCTTCGTTAAAATCACGGGTTTCCGTAGGAGATAAAAAAACTTTGATATGCAGACATGTTTTGTCTTTTTAAATAATTATCGAAATACAACATTGCTAGCAAAAATTAATATTTTTTTTGTGGACGTTATTTATCGCCTATGTAGCCTAACTGTCCAGTTACGACTTGACTCCATGAGGTTCTGGGTTCGATCCCTTGGTTAGACAACAAAAATAAATTGTTTTTCAATTTTCTAATAAAAACAGAAACACACGTTGGTCTGGATTCGATATGTGCCCGGTTGGATAGGCTTGCCACTTATAACGATGAAGGACTTTACGTGTTCGGTTAGTCTTGGTTGTACCTCCGTCCACCCCTTCGGAGATATGGACGTGAAGATTATTATGAAATAGACTTACATTATTATGAAATCTCAAAATACCCTGCATAAGGGCGTGTTAGACTCGCGACGATGCTCGTTTAATGGCATATTTATTTACACTGAAAATAATACACACGCTCCGGTGGCACGTGTACCGAGGACGTGTCATAAAAATTTTGGAATCTGTTCGCATCTGGTGCGGTTAGTGTACACTAAGCCTAAAATAGTACGCAAGCATTATTACGGTAATAATGTAAACACTATGTTCAAAACGGTTTTTCTTTTGTTTACTTTTGTTGACAAATTTCTATGAGCATGTTAATGAAACAAAATTGACAAATTTTATTCAATATGTATACGAAATATGCTTATTGAATAAAATATAATATATTAATATACGAGTAGAATCGCTTTACAGAATCATTAGTGAAATGTTTAAACAGTCAAATTATTACGGATAAGTAATTTTATAATAGTAATTAAAAACCTACTTAATTAATAATTCCTTCTGAAGCTCCAGCGAAGCCTCTCGTCTGTTTCTACGACTTTTTTCTTAAAAATAGCGAAATTACGAACTATATTGCCTAAAGTGTTACTTATTTGCTAATTTGTAAATATTAAAAACGTGAAATAACTGAAATACCTAGTTTAGCAGAAAGGGTTAAATAGGCAAATCTACGTAAGAATAAGTACGTAAAACTGGCAACGCTGTACTGAAACGATGATGGATGAATAGGTAAAGCGGTCTTTAAAATCAGAGCACCTGTATAAATAATATGTAGTAGTAATGTTGTTACAAACTGTCTACAAAAAGAAATGAAAATAATATGAAATAAAATAATTCGAGACGAGTCCATAAGGCTCGCAGTGTCAAAAAGTTATCAGATGTCAGGTTGAGCGAAGCCTGTAAATCTACACTCTCCTAAAATTTTTGGGTAATTAGTGTACAAACAAACAGACACACCGACAAAAAATTATATCCTTGTTTTGGATTCGATATCCTGTGTACAATACTTATTAGCAATAATTGTATTTAGTATTTTTAGCGCCAAAAAACTGCAAAATCCCGACTTCGAATTCAATAAGTAAATCATCTACGTACATAAATAATTAATATTATCTTCGATTTGAATTCGTTATCAAGTCTAGCATACCATGTCAGCAAAAGGAATCAGAAGAAAAATTATTCACGGTAACCATACAAGTAGGTAGTATTTGTGCGACTCGACATTTTTATAAATGAACTACCATCTCGGAAGTGTGGTTAGAAACCATGGAGAAATCTATTAACATACATAAAAACATAATTTTCGAACATTCTGCTTTTTTTAAGTTTTTTTTTAAATAATTTATGTTCATACAAATTTAGTATTCTTAATTTTCTACTAATGAAATTAAATTTATTTATTTGCAGAAAATTAAAGTGTAAAGAGATGCTTAACACACATAACAAACAATGTTTAAGCATTCCAACACATTCTACCACATCGTGATGTGAAAATATTTTAATATCGCCTCTGTGGTCTAGCGGATCAGTTGTTGGACTTGACTGCATGAGGTCCCGGGTTCGAATCCCGGGTCGGGCAACAAAAAGAAAATTAGATTTTTCCAATTTTCTAATAAAAAAATGTTGCTCGGGATAGGATATGTGCCCGGTTGGCCATAGGCTTGCCACCTATCACATTGTTGGACTTAGAATCTTCGGCTAGTCGTGGGTACCCTGGTTGTTCCTCTACCTACATCTTCGGGGATATGGGCGTGAAGATACTTTTTTTTACTCATAAAAAAAATTAATAACATTTAAATAATTTAGTATTTACACACGTATTTATTACAAGATCTATTATCTAGATCCAGATATTCAGCCTACGTCCAGTTTATCACCCGTAACTAAATGACCAATGCACTTCGCACATAACCAAAAACATCTAGATATTTCGCCGCACTTTAGACACGTTCTTGTTACGCGTCTATCTAATATTAAGACGTACTGTCGGATCCGAGAAAATTCGGCGCAATAAATTCATCTGGCCTGTTATAATATAGCGATTGTTGTCAGTACAAACAACTGAAGAAACTAAGTAACGTCACATATCACTATAATATATTGTTCGTTCGTTATATCTCTATAATAAATTGGTATAACGACCGATTATTGTTCCTAAGCATTTCTTGTCATTTTATATCAGATACTAACTGTCACGGCGAACTTCACTCTACCCGATCTATTTGTAAGGGACAACTTAAAATGAGCTTTCTCTCAGTTTCTCCTTTTTACCTTTAAACCTTCCCTGGATAATTCAAGACCAAAATAAGCTAAATCGGTCCAGCTGTTCTCGAGTTTTAGCGAGACTAACGAACACCAATTGATTTTTATCTCTAAAGAGATGTTAAAATATAACAATAAATAGTACATAAATATCCCTGGACAAGTTACACAAATTGAATCTAACCCCAAAGTATGTATATTGTATGCTTGTGTTGTAGGTGTCAGTCAACGGTACTAATATACAGAAATACATAAATAGATACCAGAATAAATTTAATAAACACCCAGACTCGGAAATTTAGACATTTAAATATTCATCACACAAATGCCTGCCCTCGTCGGGAATCGAACCCGAGCCTCGAGGTTAGTCGGTGTAGTTAGGCTGTACACTAGCCACTCGACCAATGCGGCGGTCACATATATTTTTCAAATTTATCATACATCATTTTTCATGTTTAAATTTGATGCATTTTTTGAAATGATTTGCTGGATACAACACCGTACGTACTGTGGATACATCAATAACAGTTTTGTTTATTATGATTGGCTGACTCGTGTACAGAACTTCAAAAGTGAAAACCATGGACGTGTGCAGCTCGCTGTGAGGTACACTTTGAACTCGCCATGTTTATGGTTCATTTTTTTCATATTAAAAACGCACCACGTGTATGAGTGTCTGTGGAAGTTTAATAGTTTATTTGCTTACTTTAAAGTATCAAGAAATAATCACCGCCTTTTCGAAAAAGAAAGCGGCTTCCATCACATTTTGTGCGTTTAGAAGGGAGGCTGACGCAGGACAAATTCTAGAACGCTAGAAATTGCCCCATAAAATTCGCGTCTCTGTTAAAATTCTGCTGTTGTAGTGGATAAGGGTTCATACTGTTCAAAAAATCCAGACAACTATAAATGGAAGATATACCAAAGTTTATCTGTCTGTCTGTTTATAGTTACCTCTTGAACTTATACCAGCATACATTAAGTAATAACATCAGTCTGCACCATTTTCATATTCTAGCTTGGACGTCAAATATAATATTTACATACACATTATAAATGCAAAAGTATTTTACTTGAGAGCCTAACCGCTGCGGCTAATGCCAAGTTTAAATTTTCGCAGATTTATTTAATTTAAAATACCGCCCCCACCATGACAAAGAAGTTTGGTAACAAAGAGTCTAGCCACTTTGAACTCGGCTCATACTCCATGACCTATAAGTAATGTATCGTGAAATGCCAAACGTTTGTTTCATAGAAAAACAATATTGTGTGATATTTCAATGGTTGCGACAGTTCGTGGCGCCATCTATAGGACACTTATTGATATATTTTTAACCATTTTCATGTAGTCATAGAATTTAAGCCTCTTTTTCCATCGATGGTTAAAAAAAGATGTGTAAAAACAAAATTGGCTATTTGGACATCGACAAGTACTTAAAACATGATGGATGATAGAAACCAATCATCTTCAGGTGGTCCGTACCATTTTCTACTCCAATAGCAAAATTCACGTCACATTAGGGGTAAATTTGAAATGAGTAAAAAACTTAATCTCTCTTAATACGTATCGATGCAAGGTAATTTGAAGTGATGGTCTCTCGTCCATTAATATTTATCTCCATACAAGCGGCCACGCTGTGCACTCGGCTACTGTGTCGAATGTTGATGTCGCTACACTACTCGGTAACGATGTCGCAGTGCATTTTTTAAATATCGATACATTTTAACTATTTTTAACCGAATTTAATGAAACGAAGAGGTTATATGTTCGACTCATTTATTATTTTATTAACCGAATATAAAAAACGACGAGGTTCTCAATTCGGCCGGTATATTTTTTTTGTGTGTACACTGATTTCATTGTTGTTTCTGAACCGATTTACGTAATTCTTTTTTTGTTTAATGCGGAATAGTTTCGAATTGGTGCCATAAAAATTTGATTCAGATGGACCCCTTAGTTTCCATTTTACGAGCATTCTTTAACCTTTTTTCACCTATCCCCATGTTTATCTACATTAATAATTTCGATCTATATTAATAACTCGATTAAAACCTTACCTGAATAATAAAACATACAAAGATAATGATTTCGAGTCGACAACATCTATCCGCAAAATTCGGATTGTCGAGTACTTTGTTAAATTCTAAATGTGTTGACAGACGAATCACTGTCGCTATCTTGGGTAGTTAACAAGCTACTATACTAGCTCTTAGAAACACCTCGCCTTAAATACATCCCTTGCGTCGCGCCATAAAAGTACTGTGACTGTGTAAAATGAAACGTCTTGCCGGAAATATTGAGTGAATCACAAAGAACTGTGACTGTGTAAAACGAAACGTCTTGCCGGAATTATTGAGTAACTGTTATCAAAATCACAGAATATATAATAGTACCAAAGTTCAAAACAAATTATGTACTTTTCTACATACATTTAATATTTTCCATCGTCGGCGCTTTCAAAAAAATGCATATTTTTAAATAATAAAACACTTCTACTGTTTTACGTATCACTTATAATTTATTGTTTTGTAAATACACGCTTATACAGCACCATTAGGGCTAAAACTTAAACTAGTAGTAGTAACATTTTTAATTATTTATACGGGATACTCACGATCTCTTTTTATTTTATTTGTCGATATTTCGGCCTAGTTGCATAGGCCGTGGTCACGACGGGAAATAAAATAAAAAGAGATCGTGAGTATCCCGTATAAATAATTAAAAATGTTATTAATTCGCGACGATTTAAGTTTAAAATCTTATAGTAGTAGTAGTTTAAGTTTTAGCTATTCAGTTTGTTTTTGACCCTTTTTATTATACTCTACTATTTGATATACTCTTTATTTTGAGATTGGCCGATTGCGATAGCAGTCATAGAAAAAAAAATATTAACCATGGTTATGGTTATAAAAATGGAAAAATTAGTTCAAATGTCATTTAGTTTTGCATAGTAATAACAGCATTGACAGCTGAAGTATTTTCTTCTTTTCTAGGAAGTTTGGTTATGATACCAAATTTCCCGCTTGTTCTTAATAAAATAAATCATATCAGCAATAAACTAAAAAGTATTAAATAAAAATAACTACGTCAATATTAATCGACTTGAAAACTAAATAGCAAAAAATAATAAAGATTAAATATTAAGTATATACTACTTATTATTTATATGTGCCATTTACTAATAAGTTTAAAGTCGGTGCCAAGCCAATGTAAAACTTACTTCAAATATAATTATTAATGAAAGGCATGGCACCGACTTGACACCTATTAGTAAATGGCACATATAAGTAATAAGTAGTATATACTTAATATTCAATCTTTATTATTTTTTACTATTTAGTTTTGAAGTCGGTTTTTATTAACGTAGTAATTATTATGTTAATCCAACTCGCCGTTATTACTGACCAGATTTTTTTCTAATTCAAAGGGCGTACTTTCGATGTTATTCTATTGCCAACAAGTCTGAATCTGACGACGAATCGAGAAAAACTTTCAATTTTTATGTACTTTGATGTTGATAGTTACTAAAACTGAAGTCCATTTCTTGCAGTTTTTATAGCGATATAAATCATATCACATAAGTTTGTAGTATTTAGCGGCTCAGAGTGGTAATACCATTACCGTCCTAAGCTGCACGCATCTCTTTTAATCACCGTAACATTCTGATTGTTTATCTTCTTATCACAAAACAGCTAAGGTGTTTAGCAAAAATATAGATAATAGTGTGAAAACATGGGCCAAATTTTTGCGCGAGCTCTAATATACCAGCCTCAGGTTGGTGACGCACCGATACCACCACTGATGTTTATACGTGACGTGAACTTCTACTATCAGGAAATCTCTGCTTGTTTGTTTGATATTGTCTAAAAAACAAAGACTAATTTTTTATCTCGTTACTTCAACGAGTTTCCAAAGGATAGCAGTTAGTGAATAATATTGATCACATAATCTGAAAAACACAAATGTAAGAAGAATTCTGCCTTTTTAATGTTATGGGCTAGCGAATAAGCACACGGCTTCCTGGTGGTAAGAGATAACCATGACCAAAAGACACTACAAATATTAAAGGTGAGTTGCTGTCTTGTGGACGAAGCGTTAGGCCTCAAATAACAAAGCACATCAGTCTTATAACGCATATTGTCATATTATCATTAGAGTAACCGCACTTGATATTATGCAGTAATATGGAATCATATTCCTGAGCTAGTTCAGTATGGAAGGCCAAGGTCAAATAAATAAACAGCAGCATAATCAAGATGATTATACGACACATTGACGCAAATATATGTATTGAGTAAATGAAGTAGTACTACAGGTTATTCAGACGTGGAACATTTCCAAGTATATTTCCCCGGTGTATTTATAAAAATATTTTCTTAGCAATTTCATACTTTTCATTTTTCTGTAATCACTCATGGAAAGTAATAAATACAAAATACATTGATTTCTATATAACTTCTTATTAACCAACATTGAGTATATTGCCAATGCATGGTAAAAACTTTTTTACTTATAGTAAAACAGGAAATGTCTATTTATTTAAAAAAAGATGTTAGATTGCTTGCGAAAACAAACGAACTGTTAACTTTATCGATGATGAAGGCTGTGTTGTACTGAACATCACTTTTATCTAAACACGCGCAGGTAAAATAGAAATATTATTAATATTATAGTGAAAACATATAGAACCTACAATTACAATGATTGTTGTAAAATTACGCCGCTATGATTTGTTTATTTTTTGAATAAGTATATCTACCTACATTCTACATTTGAGTTTTGTGAAAATAAACCTTGTATTATATAATTTTGAAGGTGTCGGCGGGATTTGCTTTCGCAGTAGCCATGATATTTATTTACTCTTGCTGTATGAGCTCTGACATTTACGTGTAATCTGCAACTTTGTAATAGTTAAATTTCTTGCAAATGCTGTGTTATTTTCTTAATAGTTACCTCCAGTGTTTACTTCGAAGCCCATGTCTTAATAAAACGTGTTTTGTTGTCTTTTTATGGTCTTGGTAATAAAAATAATCATTATGATGAACCTTATGTGTAAACGTGTTTTGTCTCTTTCCATCACTACCTATCGTTGAAATAAGTTAAGTAAGTGCGCAGAAAAACGACCACTAATAACAGCCTACTATTTGTTTTGATTTTCAAGCCAATAACATTAGCGATCGTAGTCTAAAAGTCGATAATCACAGCTCGTCATGGACCATCAAAACTTTCCCATCGTATAAAAATAAATCAGCCATCGACAATTATGCCCCATATTAAAGTTCAATCTATAATTAACTTACGCTACTATAAAACTCAATAATGCGTGCCATTTGCATTCTTATTTATATGATGATAAGATGGATTTTATATTTTTTGAAAATAGTAATATATTGCTGAGTTCTAATAATACTTGAAGAGCCGTTGTTGAACATAAAGTAGCCAAGACGTTGTTTCTTGAATTGGTATCAGGAGTACTCGTTATTATTTCAAGTGTAACAATATTTCCCATGTCGACTAAAATAGATGGTTAGGATTGAGTAGGCTGCACGATGCTTAGAATTTTTATACTGCATATACAAAAGCAAACAAGAAGAAAATTCTAATAATAAAAGTATGTCGTATACTTTAATTATTATTATTAGATCCCCGTGTTGGTCCGGGCTCCTTTGCAGAATAGACCATCTGCCTTCCTGCCAGGCAGCTCGTAAAAGGCGAGCATAGGCTTACCGTACCGTCACTAACACCGGGACATCTGACTAGGTGGTAGAGTTCCACAGCGACTTCCCCGGATTGGTACCACCGCCTTACCTATTCCTGCCGCCATAACGTCATGACGTGTTCCGGTTTGGAGGGTAAGATAGCCGGTAAACTTACTTTTGCTCGAAGCCTAACATCCCGGCCTCAGGTTGGCAATGCACCATTACCACCTTTGGTGTCTTTAGACGGCGTGAATTTTTTACCATCAGGAAATCCGTCTGCTGTTTACCTTCCAATATCATTAAAAAAATAGAATTTGCTTGACGACGAGTGTCTATAGAAACACCACAGTTGTTTTAGGTGTAATGGGTGTAGCATCTTAAGCCTGTTGCAAATGAGTTTGTTCACTATTCTCTGAACTGTAACACGACAATAGCGGTCATTGATGTTGTAAAACTAGGAACATGTAAGGCGACAAAACTGGGCAAGTTGTAGTAGGAGTCTATCTTCATCTGGAAAAATCGATTTTATTAGATTTTTTCTCCTGTTTCTCCAGCTTACCTAATTCTTAGAACTATTATAAATGCTAAAATGTGTAAGCATATTTGTTTAAAAATTTCATATTGACGTCTAAATGGCTAAATTGATTGAAATAAATATTAGCAAAGAAATAAATTAGTCATTGGAATAGTACAATGATATTATTTAAAAAGTATATCATTGGAATAGGATATATCTCAGTAATGTTATGCCAGAAAGCTATTTAATTTTTATACGCAAGCGAATCCGTAAAGCAACATCAGATATAATATCATACAATTATTACTTATAACAAGATATAAGCACTATCCATTGCTCCTTACTACCGCACAATAAACAAACTAGTCATAAAGAAAGAGTTATTGGATGGCTCTTTAAGATTTGTACACACTATGCGATTTGTTTTCATTTCACTTATTATGTTTAGTAGATATATCTTGAATTACAATATTTTGGTGATTGTTAACCATTTTGCAATGTAAGACTATATAGCATATTTTACTATTTTTTAAGCTATTAACTTATTTATGCAACTATTTATATATTAAGTTATTTATGCAACCGGCCAGCAACGCCACGTTTCCATTTCTGGTGTAACACTTGTGTTTTGCCACCTACTAGCTACTGCAAGGGATTTATTAATGAGGTATATTTTGTAATGTTTTAAAACATTTCCGAAATATTTGCTGAATCGCACAGTAGAAGACCGTCACATATCAAGATGGCCAACGGTGATATGAATGGTGCAGATGAAGTTTGTTTTTTCCGACACAGTCATCTTGAATAGCACTCAATAGCTAATTTAAGTGAGTTATTTTATAAATACCAGCTGTGTCAGTGAATTTCACACCACTGGGGCGGCATTTCAAATATTTTGGTGGTTACTCTGCTATTCGGTGCTGACACACATTCAAGTAATATATTGATATAGTTTCGATCGTTCTGTTTAAGAAAATTTATGCAAACTTTCATTCGCCATTACAGTCCTTTAAGAGTTGACTATTTTTTAAAAAGAGTAGCCTATTAAAGTAGCATATTAAATTTTATCAAAATCAACGCAACTCTCTAACTTTAATTTCTAAAAGCGTAATATACAGATAGACTTTCGGATTTATAATATTAGTTTGTGTAACAGTCACTTACATATCGATGATTTGATCTTGTTTCGTGGACCTTTTATGGTACAAGACAGGTACGTCAAGATATAAAAACTCTGATTTTACGCGTTCCGTTGCCTTTGTGAAATTATAATGTTTACGTGTCAAACAAACTTTCTGTGAATAAAATCGCTACATAATTACCAATACTTTGGCCAGCTTAAATATATATCAGTTGAAAATCTGAGGATAAGTTTCTAGCATCTGCACGTAGCCTTATTGCAAACGTTACTTTTTATGTAACGACGGCTATTCAACTAAATTGACATCAATATGAGTGAAGTTCGCTTTGAAACTGCTTAGGAAAGCCACCCAAGTCCCGATAGACTCAAAAGTTCTTTTTAAACACCATTAATTCGTAAAATTGTCTATTATTTGAACGGTTACGACCGTCGCGTGGAGGTTACGATAGCGACGTGGAAACGAGGTCCAATCTTAATGATTTTTTTTCATTATGTTTATGTTGTACATAACAGAAAGTTCACAAGATTCGAAACAGTATGACTGTGGTTATGTAGTATTTTGTGGTAGCGTAACCACATTTGAATAAGGAAAAATCGTTAAACTGCGGACGATGTTTTGTACCATTAAAAAAAGAATTTATTAGATTGATTGAGTCGTTGAAATTTTACCTTTAATGCATGTGAAATAATATGTCAAACATATTTTTTATTAATAAATCCAAATATTAATTCTCTTTGTAATATGTATATTTTAAAATTATTTATATTCAATGTTGTAATCTAAAAATCTTAAGTTGGTTATTCAGTTAAATAGTTTACCTATTTTTTAAGTGCTGCGATTTTCTCTTTTCTAGATAAGCTGTAAAATATTTGTTATCAGAGACACTTTTGGACCATATTTTCTATATTCTCTAATTTAAGATAAAAAAAATAGTTATAATCATTTTGGTTCCTGTTAAGATAAACGCATTATTAGAAGCACAAATCCCAATATTTTCATGTTTTCTCAATAAATCTTCAAACTTATCAAGTCTTAACTCAAATTAACTTTCAACAAAATGCCCTTAAGCATAATTACACCCAAATTTATTGACTGTCTCTGTTGCTTCTTAAAAAACACCGCCTAAAAAAGTATCATCAATTTGAAAGCGTTGACTGGCATTAACATTTTGTCTTGTGACTTATTTGAGTGTAGAACTACCCTAAATTAGGGTTCTTTTTGTCCCCACTTTATTAATATTCATTTAAGTTCAGAAGATGTTTTGTTGAGATTAAGTTTTTCAAGTCCCCATTGTGTCGGGAGGAGTTCTATTTTTGGGGATACTTGAACTATTCATCATAGAAAAGTTTTGTTTTGTTGAGTGTGAAATATTGTTCGTTATTAATTATTCGCGTTATAATAAGCTTCAGACTAAATATTTGACGAACTTGAAAGCAGATGTGGGGCAATATTTTTTGTGGGGTAAAATATGTACGTCTACCTACAACTTTAAACTTTCTATATTTTGACCGCCTCTTTGGTCAATAGGTATATATACATATTTTACGATTTTTATATTTTTTCTATTAACTATAGTGTACCCTCCACAACAGCATAAAATTAAATATTTCAATTATTTATTTACTGTTGTTTATTTATTACATTACAGGTACTTTATGTCTACATTTGTAAGTTATGTTAAAAATATCGATTAATATAAAGAGAAGAAACGAATATTGTGTCTACATGTTATACTCGTAACTTGTAGTATCTGTACTTATACAAAAAAGATGTTCCACAAAAATACTGATAAATTGCTAGGTAAATAAAATAGCACCCGAATTTGCAAAACTCTACAAATAAAAAAATATGAGTTTTGTTTTGATACTTATATACAATATTAAAAAAATATGTTTGAAAATGTTCGCCTCTGTGGTCTAACGGTCCAGGTGTTGAACTAGACATGAGGTCCCGAATTCGATTCCCGGGTCGAGCAACAAATAGAAAATTAGATTTCTTCCAATTTTCTAATAAATAAAAGTATGTTGCTCGGTATTGGATATGTGGCTGGTTGGCGTTAGGCTTGCCACCTATCACGTTGTGAGACTTAGTATTCGGCTAGTCGCGGGCGACCTGGTTGTGCCTGTGCCTATCCCTTTGGAGATGTGGGCGTGAAGATACTTTTATAATAACTGTCATAGTCCAGTCCGGAGGGAAGGGTAGCCGGTAGACTTGCACAATAGGCTTAGCATCCCGGCCACATAACGCACCTGTAACATCTGTGATGTTTATGAGCCGCGGTTATTTAGGAGATTTTACTTTCAGGAGTTCCGTGCGTTTATTTACTGAAATCTTACATTAAAAAAAACTTGGTTTACAAAACCTACTTTTAGTTTTTAAACAAAAAATATACTATATTTAAGTTCGATATGAAGTTTTAAATATAGAAAGCAATTAAACAATCAACTGTCATTGCTTCCACCTATTTAAAGAAATAAGGAAATATCTTCAGAATTCACTGACAAAAAATGTTCATGCCAACTTGACAAATGTATCTCCCCACTGGCAGAGTGACAGGGACATTGATTCTTCGACATTTTAATTTCGGGTCAAACGGCCCCTAAATGCAGTATTTTTGTCGGAAACAAGAAATGCTCGTTCCTTGTCGAAATGTAAGGAATTTGTAAGGAGATAACAAAGTGACAGATCTTTATTCTAATTTGACTTACGTTAATAGGATTTTGTTTCGTTTCTTTCAAACAATCTTTGATTAGACTTTAAGTAAGGCTTACGCAATTCTTTAATTCAGTACATTGTATTATTTGTTTTTGTGATGTTTAATTCCTAATTATTAAATACATTGGTTCACTAGTGATTTCTTTTATCGGCCACCATAATGTCAGTGGCCATCATAATTATGATTCTGTTTGAAAGATGGGTGATCTTATGACTCAAAGATTTAAAATAGATGTCAGGTTGGCTACGCACCATTTCTATCTTTGATATCTTACCATCAGAATAAATAATATTTTCGAGTGAATAATAAATGCCTAGTCATTTAAATTAATTATTTGCAAACAAAAGTTTTGAGAATCTTTTCCAGCACATCCACAACCATTTACCGCCTTACCTATTCTTGCCGCCATCTATATTGGCCTGGAGCGTAGTACACACAACTTGCATGTTAGGCCTGGCCACAGGAAAGAGACGAGCCTATAACAACTAAGGTGTTCACGGTTGTCTTTACTATCAGAGGAGCCGGAGTAGGAGCTTGTTCGCTGTCTTGCCACAATAATATAATTTCATGAATAGAAAATAATTTTATTATATAGATCATAAAAGCGGTACCTACTTTTGTCTCACCTTTACAATTCTTATTACCACCAGATCGGGGCACGATCAATTAAGTGGAAAACCGCTTACATGAGTAACTTAACCATGAGTAGGTATCAGAAAATGACAGTTCCGAGCACTGACGTTATAACATCAGGAATAGTGACACCAATTGAAGTACAATCGCAGGTAAATTCTCAGGCACTAATAATTGCCAGGCGGATAATGGTGCGGGTGTGGACTAGTACTGTTTGTACGAGTACAAGGATAGATACTAACATGTAAGGAATGTCGGCCGTAGCTGCAATAATATTTGCTCACAACCGAATGTATCCGCGAGACATTGCGGCGGCCATTTCCAAAATAGATTTCTTGTGACTAACTTACTTGGCAGATCATATTTGGACGTGAATTCCTTTACAAATAGTCATTGGTGGAACATACTTTCACTAAAGATCAAATATCTGAATGTTTTTCTACCAAACTTCTCCTCAAACTTAATTTAAATTTTTTTACCGCTGCAGTTGAATACTCGGTACCTCAAATGGTTAGAGCATTAATCAGCAAAAGAGGAAAAGGCGCATGTTCAAATCCTAAGATTATTAGTTTTATTTATTTTTAAAATTTACAAAAAATATTCCAAACACGGTCATGTGCTAAACTTTAAATGTAACCTTATATTAAGCCCGGTTGTTGCTCAGGTCATGCCTCAGTCCGCGTCTCTATTATGTTTCAATTTGATAGCTAAGTAGAATAGCCCGTCTGTTTCTCTGCCTGGCAGTTCGTAAGAGGCGAGCACAGGTTAAATATGTCTTTACCAACAAGACCACTGGTGGTAGAGTGTTATGCGCCAATTGGTACCAGATAGGTATCCACCGCTGTACCTATTCCCACAACTATAATTATGTTCCGGTCTAGAGAATAGGGTAGCTGGTAGACTTGGATAATAGGCCTACATCCCGGACCCAAGACTGCGACATTCCTGTAACATCTATAGTGTCTACAGGCCGCGGTTATCTCTTACTATCAGTAGAGAAGTGTGCTTCAACATCACAGGTTCAGGTTGGCAACATTTTCACAGTTTAAATGACTTAGAAGAAAGGAGGAAACTATTTTTTTTAGAATGTGGTCAACCAATCCAATCAAACACTCCAATGTGGTCTAGCGGTTCCGACGTTGGACTTGATTTCATGAGGTCCCGGGCTCGGTTCCTGGGTCGAAAAAGAAAATGTAGTTTTTCCAACTTTCTAATAAAAAAAAGTTGCAAAAATCTAAGCCCCAGGATGTGTGCCCGGTTGGCGATAGGCTTGCCAGCTATCACATTATGGGACTTCGGCTATCTTCGGCTAGTCATTGGTGGAGTGGTTGTGCATCTGACTATCTCTTCGGAGATATGGGCGTGAAGATACTTACTTATTTGCTCCAATGTTTTATTTAAGTATGTTAAGTGCATACTTCGAGGGGCAAAAAAGGGGGCACCCCTTTGCCACCAAGTCTGAATTTGATGGTGGAATCCAAGGGAAGTGTAAATAAACCTAATTTGTAATAGTGTATTTAGACAAATCATGTAAATACACAATTATATGCTGTGCACTATGCAATATTACATTGTAATACTTGTACACTTCATTAAAACTATACGAGCCCGCATTCCGAACCGGTGGTATATTTTAGAATTACGTAGACACCTCACATGCCTATTATATTATAATAGTTTAGTATATTTTTTGTAACAATAATACGAAGGGTGTATTATTGTTACAAAAAATATACTAAACTATACTAAATACATGTATGTCTTTGTTAAATTAATTCCATACCCAGTAATGTCAAGGACACGTACTGAGCCATTTTCTAGTTTCCATTTTCAGTAATAACATAATATACGTATTATGGAACTCTCAAAGTTACTCTATAAGGACTTATGAAAACATCATTGTTGTGATATTATAGTCTTTACTTAAAGACCATATGGCGGATAATCCTCTGGAAATTTCACGTTTGTTATGGTATAAGAATAATGAACATAGGTCAATCTAGTAGCCAAGGTCTAGTCGTCTACAAGTTTAATGTCAACTTATTGTTTACGTTGAATAAAATTTAACATCGATAGTGCATTATTACTTGCAAGAGATTTCAGTTTCAGTTAATATTGATTATAATTTTGACTATTAGCCAAGTTCACGACAGATACAATATTTTGAGGAAGTTGATGATCACCCGCTAGTGAAATCAGACTGGCGTGGATCGGTAACATCGCTAAATGTTCCTCCAAATCTATAAAAATCATGTTTTATACTGAGCTTACCTAACTTAACCTAACTTACTTAACTTAACATCTCTGGAAGTTATAAAGTTAGTAACGTAATAAATATAAAAAGGTTCAGGTCGGAAACGCAGTGTGTATTTCTAACCAAATTCCATTTAACTTATTTTCGTACTGTAAATAATAATAAGAATAATGTTTTAATTATTTTTTAAACATTTTTGGAAGGCAAATAGATGTTTATACTTTTGGTGATATGAAAACATGCCCATACATTAAAATCAGGAGTACAATTTAATTTAAAAATAGTAATGATAAACACTGTGACAATACAAGAAATAAAAATAATTTTACTGTGCATTTGTCTCGTGTCCACAGAGTAAGTCATTATTTTATGGGCCAATGTATACGCCTTTAGAATAAACTTCCTGATTATATGAAAGATCTGCCAATTAATACATTTAAAACATGTGTCAAATTAAAATTATACCATTGCTGAATATTTAGCAGATAATAGCGCTTGGGATTGATTGCTCCTCATGGCAATGTCTTTTAAACATACTGTATCAGCAGTTTGATTATTGTATACATATTTTAAAACGAGGAAAAAGACAAGTTCACTGAGTTTCTTGCCGGATCTTCTCAGTGTGTTGCCGCGTCCGGATCCGGTGGTACATTTTTAGTATTATTATTATAACTACGACTCACAAGTGAATTTTTTATGGTCTGCGAAATAAACAATTTCTAAGTTCTTACTTAAAAAACAACCCAAGATAACAACACAGAAGAGGTATCCTCTAAAATTAAATATAAAAATAGCAAATACTAACGTTATAACGGTAGGCCATTAATGTTATTAAAAATATCATGAAATATTTCGTAGTCTTCTAAGCTCGCATTGACTTTAAGAAAATATTCGCAAAGATCTCACAAAGAAAGCCGTTACTATATTTTCTTATCTTTGCAGGTATTTCAAAGATTTAATTGTGATAAATTATCATAATAGGTCTTAAGGCTATATATGTTTTTGTAGATATATCCTGTCTGTTTGCAGGGTGTCGCGGTTGGTTAGATACCGTACGACGGCCGTACTGAGGTTTTAAACTCGATTAGATTTTAAATAAAGATTCTTTAATTCTCTTTACAAATTACACGAATTGGTGTAACTCTAAAGAAAGCAAAGTACATAAATGCGAATTGATGTTAATTATAGCAGTGGCTCAATGTATCTGAGATAGTACATATAAACGCCTACATAGTTTTATTAACAGCTAGCTTATCCAACAGATGTTCTCTGGCATTTACTACCAATATTGATTCATTTAAGTTAGTTGGTATCTTTACGCCCATATCCTCCAAGAACTAGGCAGAGGCACAATCAGAACTCCCACGTTTAGACCAAGTCTCACAAAGTGTTAAATGGCAAGCCTATCGCCAACCGGGCACATATTCAATCCCAGGCAACCTTATTTATATTAGAAAATTGAAAATAGATACTTTCTGTTTTTTGTTGCCCGTTCCGGAGATCGAATCTGGGACCTCATAAAGTCGAGTCCGACGCCGAACCGCTAGGCCACAGAGGCGATACATTTTTTTTAGTTCTCTAATGTTCCTTAAAAAAATTTCATTTTTCTAAAACCTTCGCTTACATTAACAGAACAAAAGATAGCGAAATTGTTTAATCAGTTAATACGTGATAAATCATATTGTTACATATAAAAGATTAAAGACAACTATTCTAGTCACATCAATCGTTGCCCCTATCGAAATCGAGTCGAACCGTGTCAATGATTGGTAGCGTTGTGCGTGTCCTAACCCACTGACTAAAAAGGTGGTCATCGAAAGAAAATCTTAATTATGTTTCATCAATATGACTTAAAAAAAACCTTAAATATTCTTCATCATAAATCACGATAAGAGGTTTGAGATATTGCCATACTGGCGAAGTCTTAGGTGCTAGTTGTTATACTTTTTATTAGCATGAAATCAAATTAGACGTTTGAGACGGATTTAGGTTTTTTATCCCCATATCTCGACGAGTTCCCGCAGGATAACTTTTATACGCATTTGAAGGCGCGGATCAAGTTATAGGTGGTGGTGCGTATAATTAAAAGTTTATTCTCGTTTTAGTAATTGCAAGAACCAACATTGGATAATGCGAATGCGTGTGCGTCCGACACCATGTATGGTCCAATCGAATTAAGTGACCCGAGTTGAATCCTAATGTTGTACATACTAAAATTAACGGGATTTGCACTCGGTAAAGGCGATAAGAGGATCCTGAGTCATAAGTGAAAAGCGATCTATAAGTTTTAAAAAAAAATGTAAGCCGTAACATCGACATTATTTTGTAAAAGTAATATTCAGGAAATAACAGATTGTGATAGGAACTAAATATGTCATAATGATGTTACGATTTTAGACTAATACGTAGACGTACTATTTTAGATATCGTATATCGTCGATTGCGCATGGCGACACGTCGCCACCCCGTACACACTACTGCAAATAGACTGTATATATATACTATTACATAGCGTGGCGACGCGTCGCCACGGTAGAAATCGGTTTTACGTGCGGCTATAGATGTATCATATCAATATCAAACAGTAAATGGGCACACGCTCTTCTAATAGTAAAAGGCTAGCGTGATCTACAGACACCATGTATGTTATAGGTGCATCGATGTTCTGTAACTAGAGTAATATCTACCGGCACTTCTATCTTCCAGACCGGAAGATGACAGTATCGTTATGGCGGCAGGGATAAATAAGGTGGTGAACCCGGGCAATTTACTTTGCATCATTTTACTACCAGTAGTCATATTTGTAACGACCCATATTATATTCTACACATGCTTCTTATAAGCTGCCGAAATAAAGAGGCAGGTGGTCTGTTAAAAACAGAAGAGCCGGACCAATACGGAAGGAATTTTAATTTGTTGTAGCGTTATTGGAATTCTATCCACTATTGAAAATCTACCACATTTACTTTACGCATTGCACGTTTATCACTCTTGCTCCCTACATATCTACTACTACATAGACCTCCTACAGATCAATACAAAATAATAAAATACTTGTCTTTTGAAATGTTAGCATATGAATTAAATTCAAAGGAAACAAATAACGTCTTCTGTCACATTCAGTAAATATTTGAAATTTTTATTTTAATGTAATAAAAATCATTACTATTTCTTTCCACCTTACTCATGGGCTTATTTCTAAATTATTCGAAGTATAGAAGATGTATATTTCTTAAAATCAGAAAAGTGCTCCTCGGGTAGAAAAACTCGTAGTTTCTTATAACTTGTTCCAACATTCACACTAAACAGGCTCTTAATGCTAGCAGCTTTTACCTTTTGTTTACTGTTTATTTTTAGGATATCTGTCTGAATTATCGTCTTCCATATTACTAGCCATTGTGTTTCGCTGGGAAAAAGATACAACATAAATATGAGAAGACACCTGAATGAGATTTATTACAATATGTTAGTAAATCTTTTTATATTTAAAACCTTAGCCGTAAATAGCTAACACGCATACCCAATTTTCTTTTTTGTATGTTCGTCAAAATGCGACGACAGGTTTTTGAGGTAAATATTAATAAATAAATAAATATCCCCTGGACAAGTTACACAAATTGAATCTAACCCCAAAGTAAGCAAATAGTAATATGCTAGTGTTATGGGTCTTAGCCAACGATTCGAATATATAGAAATACTTAAATATATACAAGAATAAATTTAATAAACACCTAGACCCGAAAATGATGTCCAAAGTTTAAAATAGTCTGTCTGACTACCAGGCAGCATGCAAACGACGAACACAGCTTACATGGGTCATTACCTACAAGACTACTGGAGGTTTGGTACTGTACAGCAACTAGCCCGGGTAGGATCCATATCCTTGTCTATTTCCGCTGCTATCATGACAGTGTATGGCACAGACTTATTTCGGCCTGGAGGGTAGGGTAGCCAAAAGACTTGTGTATTAGGCCTTAAATCTCGGCAACACAATGCTGATGTTTCTATTTCATCTGTTGTGTCTAAAGCTTAGGTTGTATCTTACCATCAGGAGAGATGTGAGCTAGTCCGTTGTTTTACTAAATAAACTCTTAAATCGGCGTGTTTGTATAAAATAGTAATGGATGTTAAGCAAGCTAGGTAAGTCTGCAGGTCTCGTGACAGATGTCAATCGGTACACTCTGCTTACCACGTAAGGATTAAGATATGTATGTATGCTTGTACCTACTACATTAAAAATCTTTCTAATGGTGAGAAATATTCATCGCCCACAAACACCATAGACGATAACGGAGTTTTTCGATCTGTGGGATGTTAATTCCTGACGTAAGTCTGCCGGGTACCCAACCGTGCATCACCGAAATTTGACAGTAAAGAGTACTGAAGTTATGATTGACCATCTGCATATGGTTATGATCAGGTTATAGATGATTCAAGGACTAGGCGAACACTAATAATATGTTCAAATAAATGTAATTCACGTATGAGTACAATCGGTCAATCGCCCGGACCATAGATGGCGCGGGCGTGCCTCAGCATACAGATCGCAGGGCGGCGGTGGTGGGAAAGTCAGCGTTTTGTTTTGATCAAAATATCAATGACCATTGCTTAATATGGATCGGACCAGTACCTACATGCGCTCAAATAGATATCGTAACGTGCTACCACAAATGTAGAATATATGAATATAGGTTGCTAATTCCGCGGAACCGGCGCGGTGTGCTGTTGTGGCACGAAATCACTTGGAAGTGACACTAGAAGTGGCAAGCCTAACGAACGTTCCCATCGTTCACTTTAAGTACTATTGCACACAATATTAGAGAATAATTAATAATTTGTGTGATGAAAATTTAGATGTTTGCATTTTCAAGTCTGGGTGTTTATTAAATGTATTCTGGTATCTATTTAAGTATTTCTTGTATTAGAATATTTGACTAGCACCCATAACACACATATAATTTGCTTACTTTGGGGTTGGATTCGTTTTGTGTAACTTGTCCAGGTATATTTATTTATTATTATTAACATTTTAGTAATAATAAATAATAGTATTTTATCATATCGGTTTTTTGGATTAAGTGAGAAACCCTTCTGATCACGAATAAGCTGTCACAGGCAACGATACCCCGGTAACATTTATTGTGGCTGCTACAGTTGTTTGGACCGTAAAAAGAGCTCCTCCGTGTTAGATATCTTATCTTATATTAATATAAGTATCTTCACGCCCATATCCCCGAAGAGGTAGGCAGAGGTACAACCAAGGCACCCACGACTAGCCGAAGATACTAAGTCCCACAATGTGATAGATGGCAAGCCTATCGCCAACCGGGCACAATTCCAATCCCGACCAACTTTTTTTTTATTAGAAAATTGGAAAAATCCAATTTTCTTTTTGTTGGCCGACCCAGGATTCGAACCCGACCTCATGCAGTCAAGTCCAACACCCGGACCGCTAGACCACAGAGGCGATTAATATACATTCATATTTCTGTACAATAAATATACAATCATACCCAATACGATTAAGAACATACATACTCGTAATATATCTATCGGTGTAAGCGGGGCTGTAAGACCGAGCTTAGGCTAGGCTAGGCTATTATAGATGTTAGTAAAATAAAATAATTAATTCAGCTGTAACAGTTTTTTTAAGGAAGGCAAACTAGCAGGCGGATTTCCTGATGGTAAGAAATTCACGCAGCCTAGCGGCAGGAATAGGTAAGGCGGGGTCACAAATACTTGCGAGTCGCTGTGAAACTCTACCACCTTGTCACGGTCATGGTGCTGGTGATGGTAAGCCTATGCTGCCTGGCAGGAAGGCAGATGGTCTATTTTACAAAGGAGGTCAGATAATCATGGTGGAAACATAGTTTAAGGCCGT
>NJDC01001249.1:231961-281342 GCA_002245475.1 Calephelis virginiensis
AGATGGTCTATTTTACAAAGGAGGTCAGACCATCATGGTGGAAACATAGTTTAAGGCCGTGAATCGAAATGACGGATTTAACTTTTGTTTAAAGCATTGTTAGGCAAAAAACCAGGAGTTCCTGACGCAGACGGGGAAAACTACATGACGCCTATGGATACCAAACGTGTTAATGATAAGTTGACAATGGTGGTCATTTTGCTGTTCACTGTTCTGTAACTCCGGACATGTCAAATTGTGATGTTTTTAATTAAAGTTTTTCAAGTAACAGATTAAACGTCCGTAGAAATGTCGTGTACGGACTAATCTGACAGCACTAAAAGTGTTATGTCTCTTTCTTATAATTTCGTAGAATGACAATAACAATTATTTAAAATTATTTTTACCGAGTGCGCAACAAAATTAACACCCATTCGAAGCTAAGATTAATTTGGTCTCTTTCGAAACCTGCTACCCTCCAAACAGGAAAGCTACAGTGTCTACTGACGTTGGACAAAACCGCACGCAAAATCTACTAAAACATAAATACAATATACATATATCAATTTAAAAATATCACAGAGTTTATTAGAGAAGATTGGTTGAAAATATTCCAAGTTCGCGTTGATGAGTATCAGGACGGCGTTATTGCGTCCTAATCGCTTATACCTTGCCTTAAATGGTCTATTAGAGGCTTTTATGAAAAGACTCATTACCCGTAAATACCCTTTTTGAGTATGTCTTGATATTTGAAATTATTAGAAACTATTTAAAGCTTTGAGTTGTTGACAATCTAAGGTTTTAAACATTTCCTTTTAACTGGTCGTAATCTTTCTTTCTAGACAAAGCAATATTTAAACTTGCTACGTGTTAAAACAGATATTATTGTTGGTAGTCGACGGCAAGAAATTCCAGTCACCTTTTTTAGAGTGACATGACATGTATCTAACTTCACGGTTTTTACAGCTTCACCGGACTTTTAAAACCAGTCGTCTACAACAAAGATGGCACTGTGCTGTCTTGAAAACGGAATGTTAAGCTTCTTACGTAAGTTAGTTTACCGAGTACATTACAACCAGTCCGGAACACAATGATGGTGAGCACTAGCAAAAAAACTGTCACAAGTGGCAGGCATACTTGCTCGAGTGCCGTAAAACCGAATGAGTCGTTGAATACATAATATATCACCACGACCACGGCGTTAGAGACAAATGTTTAATCGCAATTTATAATTTTTTGTTACCATTTGGCCTATATTCACGAAAGGATACCGGGATCAACAGGATTTACTTATTTTTTTATTCATGTAATAATTCGTAAGTAGGTAATTGCAACATACAGTTAATAACGCAGTTCTGTAATCGTAGACTTACGAAGAACGTTGATAGCTCCCATTAAGCTGCTCGATTAAAAGATTTCTCGTGCGTTTTGTCTTTTTTTGCTTCTTTGTTATTGGACTAAACGGTGCCCGGTTGAGGACAGGCTTGCCACCTTGTGGCTTGTGGATATCTTCGGCTAATCGCGGGGCCCTAGTTGTACCTCTGCCTATCTATTCGGGGATATTACAACAAAATAATACTATACGACAAAATGGCTTGTCCACGACGACTTCTATCAAGTATCACCACAATGTTAGCTTTCGCAGTTACACTTTCAAGTATGTAGAGAAATTTCTAGACATGTAATAAGACCAATTTTAAATGAACTTGAAATGCACAATGAAAGCAAATCAAGTTAAAAACAATTGTAATAATAATTCTTTAAAATCGGTGCAAAGAGAAACATTTATATCAAAATAAAACAAAATTGCACTTATTGTCGCGTCGATAAAGACATAGGTTTATATTAAAATAAAAATGATTGGAGACGTGTCGTGTTGGAACATTAGTTTTTAAGAATTGTTTATTAGAAGCTTTTATTTAGTTTCACCGGTCCCTATGTTTGTAATTAAATCTTGCAATGTAAAGTTTAATTTACATCCCAGTTTCCGATTGAGCTGAAATTTGCCTGCCCGTGTAAATCGGATGACAAAGCGAAATTATTTTTACCTGGAGATTAAATCTAACGATGGAATCGGAAGGCCGCCATAACGCCTCAAATTTCAAAATTATCATTTCGTTTTTTGGGTTTTTTTGATACGTTTTGAAAAGTAATTCTGAAGTCTTACTAGCTGGAGTAGACATGAGCATTACTTAAAAATAAAAGCTGGTCACGAAAAACGTTTTTCTTAAGAACGTAACTTTTCAATGTAGATACGAGAAAGAATATTTCGAACGACAATCACGTAGCTTCCACTATTGAGATTTACATGAGAAACCTTTGCTATTGCAGTTCAAACTTAATAATAAAATGGGAAACGGTAGGTTATCGTCCCATACATAATGTAATGTGTAAGATAACATAATTTTCTGATATCGCTAAACATTTGCCATTTAAATGCAACTAACTTTTATCGTATGCTTGAATCGTACGTATTAGTAATACATTTTAGACGGATGTTAAATTTATTAGTTTAATTATACTGACGCGAGGAAGCAATATACCCATCCACGATTAAAAGGATCTAGGACACATATTCTATTCGTTGTTATGATATTAACAGGCGAACAAGCAGACGAATTTTCAGAGGGTAAGAAATTCATGCTGTCTAGAAGCAGCAAAGGTGTTTATGGTGCGCTGCTAACCTGAGGCCTGAATGTTAGACCTCGAGAAAAAGCAAACCTTCAGGCTTCAAACCGGAACACGTCAACGGCAAGCACTGTCGTTATGGCAGCAGGAATAGGCCAGACGATGGTGATGACGCATCCGCCGTACAGTCCAGACTTCCCATGTTAAAACTTATTTTTATTTAATTTAACACTTTATTGCACACAAAAAACAAAAATACACAAAATACATGAGAAGTTAAAATGCACAAAAGACGAGCTTATCTCTAACTAAAGAAATTTCTTCCAGCCTACCCAAAAAAAATGAAGCTGTGAAAATAAAATGAAAGGCATCGTGTACAAAAAACTGTTAACTATAGCTTTACTTAGCACAAATAAACAAAAATATAATAAAAAACAGGTACAATTATCATTGTTATAATATATTGGTAGGATGATAGGTATATGAGTATGATATTGTGTAAAGAAGGGCTGTCACGAATCACGACAGGAAGGTAATTCCACAATTTGATTGAATGAAAAGTAAAAGATTTAGAACAACAATTGGAGTGCGAAGCGTGAAAACGAAGTACAGAGAATAAAAGATATACCTACTTAGAGGTTTACCAGAAAAAATGATTTCTACATATGCATTGATAACTATTAATGCTATAGATCGATAGATCTCTCTAAACTGGTTATTTGTTCCATAATGGTCCGGACATTTTTATTAGACACGAGCAGACAGTTTGTAAATATTTAACAAAGTCTATTATGTCTTGACCTGCACAACAGGTCCGTTGTAGAGTAACGTAGGTACGTAAACGAAACAGCGCCCCACTAACTTCTGTTTACACTGGGAATAATGGCAGAAACGCTAAACAGTTTACTTCGGAGTTGATGTGTTATTGGTGGGTTTAAGATTAGTAGTGTCTGTATGTTATAAATATAAAGATTTTTATGGGATTAGAAAGTAAACAAGCTAAAACATTTCCTGACAGTGACAAATATAAGTAAGTCGCTGTGACCTAAAATATGACACCCAACTGGAAGCTGCGATTTTAATTTAATGGTTCCTTTTAATACGATTTACATATTTATTTCTATCCATCTGTCACTGCATATTTGTTACCAACATCCTGAAAATCAGTCCTTTTTCTCCGAACACTCCTGAGTACAAAAGATCATCAAAAAGACCTCTCCGCAGCAACTTGGCCGGGTATGGATCCTCCGCCTTACCTCTTCCTGCCGCCAAAAAACCGTCCTGGTTCGGAGGGTAAGGAGCCGGTACTTTAACCTAACAGGAAATATTTAAAGCGTCTAGAGGGCATCGTTGTTTTTTTTTACTATAAAAGGAGAGCCTTGGGCTTATTCGTTGACTCTAAAATAAAAAAAAACCAGACAGTCTTGTTTATTTGCTGTGAGTACAAAAAACACAAAACAAATTCAGCTTATCCAAATGTCGATCGATACTATTATAACACCTAAACAATATCCGTGGTAGGTACATAAAAAACGATGCGCAGGCGCACGTCCGTCTGTGACCGACTCAGGTCACTCAACCTTGTCCGGTAGCGCGGACACATTATCTTTATACAAATAAACTGCAATAAGTCGGTAGTTATATTTGTAATAAAATGCATACAGAAAACTGCCTTTCAATGTTGTTTGTATTAGAGATAGAATTATAAAATTAAACTTAGAATTCACCATTCGGTTACTTTTTTACGCTATATGTCACAGTATATAAAATAATTACCTACTAAGAGGTATCAGTGGAGCAACATTTTGTGAAATTTGTGAAAGGGTCAGTCAAAAAGTATTCTTTACTCCATCCCGATTGTGTTTCGGTTTGTAGGTATTAGGAACCAGTATACTTACCTACGTAAAGGACTTAACATACCTACTGGTTCCTACCTACATCTGTGACGGCTCTCCGGCCCTCTGGTTAGTACCTACATCTGTGACGCCTGTGTAAATATCATTTAATCGTATATTTCTTTCCATCAGAAAATACCTTTTGTTTGTAAAATAATTATATGTGTATTCTATGTACCTATAATATTACCAGTTTTTTCGTTACATCCAAAAAACTGAAGTAAAAGTAATTTCATTTTAAAATATTTTACAGGAATAAAACGTATAATTTAGTAACCTGTTATAAGACCTTTTCAATAAAACTAACCCCTAGCTACCGAATTTAAAGTGAGTTTTTTGTATCATTTGAATATTTTATCTTGGGAATATTTTATCATCAGAGAATGATAAATTATTTATTCCTAACACAAGATCGTTGACGGCAAAGTGTTAATACTAATTGATTGTTTTCTAAAACGATTTGAAGATTTCCTTCCATATTTAAATATGAATAGATCAGCAATTGGATACTTTTTAAATCCAGCGTCGTGGGACTAAAATATCAGTTTCTTTTATGAGAAATAGGGTTTTAAGGGGTCCGTTTAAAGGGTTGATGTATTTATTGGTATAATGTCAGGTGTCAAATTTTATGTCAGGTGTTTCATATTTAGAGTTTAATGTGAAACCTTCAGAGTTAGAAGAAAATTATGAAGAGTTTATAAAGACCTCCTCGCAGATTGAGAAGTGTGATTAACATCAATATTTCTGTATTTCTAAATATGTGTGTCGGTATTTATTAAGTTTATTCTTGTATCTATTTAAGTATTTTTATGTATTAATATCGTTAGCGAATACCCAAAACTTTAGAAATTGATCAACTTAATGTGTGTTATTTTTCGAGGTATATTAAAGATCATTTATTAAAATTTTGCAGATTATTGGAGATAAATTAGGTTTTTTATAAGGAGAAAGCAAAACAAACATATAAATATACTTGTAAAAAATATACGTGTATTGAAATTTATCATTCTATTTACAGATTTCAATAATGCTTTGCAAATCCAGGGCTCAAATCTTAAATATTTTGCGTATTTTTGTTTTACCAACCATACCACTGGTGGTAAACTACCACCTAACAAATAAACTTTCTTGAGAGGGAGTGAAAAACAGTGTCCTTGAAAAAAAAAGGAGAGGGCATGCTCCGTTAGTCTGGTCATGTACAAAGAATGGCAGATGAAAAATTGCCGAACAAGTACACTCATACAATACGAATGTAGATGAGTGAAGATACCTGGGAAGACCTAGGTTGTCATTCCACGATCAAGTCGTTCGAATGTTGCCCGAGGGTGATGTCAAGAGCCTCAGAAATCTACGTTTTTATCAATGTTACGTTGTTAATTTTTTGCTTCTCTACACTGGTAAAAGACAGTGATGAATGACAAGGAGAGAGAGAACGGCAGACACCTATCCGATCCCGTGTGGAAGTTTACTGCCACGTAATTTGAGACTGTTAACAACACACAAAACACTCACAAATATCTATTTTAACCGCAGCGTTAGCGGTAATGACGTGCGAAACAAAAGAACATCAGAAACAATAAATCAATTTCATCCAGTGTGTCAAAACTGAGATGCATTAGCGAGCATTCGCTCAACATTCAGCGTTTATTTTGCTTACAGGGCACCTATTGGGAACAACGGTCGATTACGAAAATTTATATCGAATTCTAGATTCAAATTTTTTTTTCTATATTATAAGAGAAGTAGGTCACAAAATCCATTTTTTATTGACGAAAAATATGTTTCTAAATAAGATGCGACACGTTAAATAAGCCTTGACAACTTACAAACAGGATGCTAAGTCCCTTGCATATTTTTGTTTATCATCTTACCCATACTTCATGCCAGAACCCAACAATGACAAATATAATTGATTATTCCATTATTCCATTATTTGATTATTCCATTCAGGCTCAAGCTTCTTCGTTAAAATTGTCATTTTTTTATAGAACAGTACCTATAAAATGACAAAATAATATGTTATTGCCTTATAGGCAAAATACAAATGGTTTCATGAATATTTTAAAGATGCTTTACTAACCCATAATTTAAGGCTTCAGAGAAGTTCATTGGAAATACGACAATGGCAAATATACTGTGCTCGTCTTTTATTATTGGTATAGCCCATTTTGTTGTAACCACATTGAAGGCATTATATGTTTTGCAGAATCCGGTAGCTAATTTCGACAAAATTCTTCGAGTAAGTCGATAATTGCTCCTGCTTAATACTTTGAATCAGTGGAGTTCATTAAATACTTAAATTTAAGCGTATGTTCTCTTCATAGTCATGCTGAATAATTTTGTCGATGTTTTCGAGCTACGTATATCTTTATATACGTAATACGTTAATATATCTTTAACAATAAAAGAAATGAAATTACTCGATAACATTAGCTTGCTTCGTCAGATAAGCGTTTTCCCGTAATACTCCTTGACTCTGAAATCTCTCCGAAACGATAAGACTGCCTTTATGTATCTTTAATCAAACATAGTATTTTGTATCGTAGAGTCTTAGATTGTAACTGTAAACAAAACGATGTATTTATTCATTCAAGGGCCAAAGATTGAAGTGAACCACATTTTTGACATTTCCCCTTTCTATATTTTTCTTATATACTAGCCAGCTTTAAAAGTTCACAATATATTAAAAGTTATATAATTCGCAAATACAGGATTTAGATTTTTTATATGATAAAAAAACGAATAAGTAAACGACTCTCCTGATGGCAATAGATAATCGTGTCATATAGATATTGTAAACGTAGACAATGTCTTGTAACGGAGATATCTGGCCAGTTGTGTATGTCTACCGGTTCCTTCATTCTCCGGACCGGAACATAGCGCTATCGTTATGGCGGCAGGATAAAGTGGTGGATCCTTAACAGGACGAGTTGCAACACTGTATTCCACCATCATTGGTTTTGTTGGTAAAGATCCATACAGCCTCTGTTCCTCTCTTACGACTTGCCTGCCATGAAGGCATTGGTCTATTCCATACAGTATACCTGGACCCAACATGAGGAAAATTTTTGTGAACTGCCCTGGTAACATTAGCCACCGCACTTGGAGGTGTCAGTTATCTTTTAGTCAGTCATGAAGTTGATATTTTCCATTCAAAATTGAGATTTAATGATAGATTAAATGTTAATTGTCGTCTTTGAGTGCGGGCATAAGAAAATAATTTTCATTCGTTTATAATTGAAGAGACAGTTTTTATAGACTATAATTAAACTAATATTTGGCCAATAAACTGCGGTATAACAAATAATGTGGTAATGTTAAACCACAAAACAAAATGTTTTAATTCACTATCAAAATCCAATAAAATTGCAGTTAACACGATGCATGTTAATACAAAATCCATTATTTATTACTTTAATATTTTTATATCATTTTTAATAGTGCAAATGAATGAATGTAATTACCCGGCGCGAGGCTGACTCTATTTCGGTATCTCGCAAGTTGTAACAACAAATTACTGCCCGTTATTTAATGCAAACGTTTGGCTTACTTCTCGAGACTCTTTCTACTAGACTTGTTATTGCTCGGTCACAATAAATATCGCTCCGTACTAGTTCAGTTATTCGAACGCACTAGTTCGGACTTCTAGTACTATTAGTTCAGTAGTACATTAGAAAAACATACGTCTTAGTACTTAGGAACTTCATTCTAAAATGTTTATGAGAAGTTTTATCTCCATTTGTAGTGTCATTTTTAGAACGGCGTATTTAAAAATCAAAATATTTACAACGATTGGTATTTTTCCATTTTTGTTATTTATTAATGTTATATTTTTTAAATGTTTATAAAAAATATTTACAGCATGTGAAATGTATTTGAAATATATATCAACTTATTTACAATATTTATCAAATTATTTGTGATATTCATCAAACTTATTAACTATGATCTCTATTTCAATGAAAGTAAAGGTCAAAACTCAATAACATAATTTGTTATTCTCGTTCGATCACATCTTAAACACAGTGTCCAATAGCAGCGCGTGACAAACAATTCATTCTTCGTATTCATTCTGTTCTTTGTCTATGATTCCGTTCTTGATGAAACATTGCGAAGGAGATGTACTAAATGAACGATTAAGCATACGGTTACGGAATAGTTCGTTCTAGTTCTTTGAAGTGAATTAATTCTTATTAGTTCTTAGTACATAAACTAATAAAGCCTACTATCTACGTATATTATCACTTAGTAAAACATATTACTGTATCGAATACATTGCATTATATTCCCCAGTAGTGTGTTTTCCATTTTCAAGATAAAACTGATTATTCTAATTTGATTAGTTTTAGATGAGAAATGTAAGACTTTTACAAAATAAAATTAATTACGTAAGGAAATAAAGTATGTTCACGCCCCTATCTGCCAGGAGGATACCCCTATCTGCCAGCAGTGGAATCCTAACTCAATAACGAGTGAACCGATTTGGCTGAAAACTAGTAGTTCGTCCCAAACTGAGACCTTGCGTTGAACCAGTAGACCCTTACATGATTCTAATGTTTCATCCGTCACCATTTCTTTAATACGAGTATGGTAACAAAGTTTCACTGTAAAGAAACTGCAAAGCCACCCGTCTTTGGAGTAGTGGGTAAATAATGAAATACATAACTTTGTTTTGCTGCTGTGAGTTCAAACATGCGGTTGATTTTCCAGTCTTTACCCCGAACAGAAAATATAAATATAATGAGTGGTCTATTAAAATTCAAATTATAGGTAATATACAAATAAAATATACCCGGGGTATATACATTTATTTCTACAATAAGAAATCATGCACTTAATAGAATATTATGTTAAGAGACCTTAAAAAAGAGGTCTGTATGTTTTTACGCGATTACTCCACAAATTCATTATGCGTAAATGTAAAACAAAATTGTATCACACTAGCCGAGTGGCTTTCCATTTACTTGGTTTTTCTTGTCATAAGAACCTTCTCCTGACAATAACTAACAAAACAAAAAAATAGTTAGCGAAAAGGGTACCTACTCATTATATTGATACCGAAATACTGTAACGACACAATCTTGAAAACGTCACGATGTCACCGACACCGTCAACAATAACCATCACCAAAGCTGTCAAACCATGAATACAACATTACGACATCTTCGAGACGCAGTCATGACATCGTCTTCTCCGTCACTGTCAAGACACCGTCATAATATCATCACAAACCCACCACAACACAGTCACGATATCGCCACTACATCACTATCAACATCGTCTTTACCGTCACTATCACGATATTTGTATTTGTATCACGAAACATTAACATAACTTTCATCAACACCACCACCATCGAGACATCATCACCGTCCTGATAAGGCCACGATATCGTCACGACATTGACACGACATTGTCATCACCGACATCATCATTACCGTCACCATCGCTGTTAATATTTACCATTGTTTTGTCAATGTAACTACTCGTATTAAGTTTATAAGTAAAAACATAAAACAGGTATATTTTTTCCTATTACTCAAAAAATATGTACAGCAGAAAGTTTAAAAAAAAACGGATTGTGAGTGAGGTATCTCAAATGAAATAATTGAACAAGATTTATTTTTCGATTCTCCACGTAAATCGCCTAGCAACGTATCCTACCCTCGCTCCCCGATTTAACCCATGTTCGAATTAAAAATTATATTAAGCATATCTACACACCTACCAAATTTCATGAAGATTGAATTTAAACTACTCAAGCTATCGTTGAACAAACATACAATTGCATCCCCATCTGAACAAAGAGAACTTCACTCGCTGCGCTTGTTCGGTCAATAAGACTGATTGTAACAAAAATTAGCCGATTTTCATAAATTATTACGTTCATATTACAACATCAGATTCAACAAAATCGCCTCAGCAAGTATCCGATCCTTCGAACTTGATACTCGAAACAATAATTTAATGACGTCGATATTCAAATAACAAAACGCGTACAGAAGTTTAAAGTAACACAACACCGACCGTTAAAATGGGAGTGCATCAATAGTCATTGTGTTTGTAATGGTGTGCATTACGGACCGATTGATATCGAGATGGCGACAGAATAGTGATGATGTGATCAGCTCACTTACAGCAGCAATGTGGTAGATTATGTTCATTGTGACGTGGTGATTGCATACAAAATCTAGATATCGACAAAATGAAAACACGAACACTTTACTGTCTTTTATGTGATAGGTCAGAGAACAGTCACATGGGTCTCGTGATGGCAAACGACAATTGAGGCTTAAGACACCATAGATGTTACAGGTGCGTCACTATGTCTACCAGCTACCCTAGCCTCCGGACCGGAACATGACAGAGTCATTACGACTGCAAGAATAGGCCAGGCGGTGATTCCCTAACCGGGTAATACTGCACGGCAGTTTACAACCAATTGTCTTGTTGGTACTGAACGATATTTTAACTAGTACGCACCGTTTACGACCCGAATACGGGAACGTACCATGCTGGCTCACTCATATTATGTATAAGTATATTTATGTTCATCACATCGTGAATAACTAACGTAAGTGATCATATTCTTATATATTTTTTGACCTTTGACTATAAAATATATATGAACTAGCGGTCGCCCAGTGGTCGAAATTCGACCATAATAAATTTTAATATCTTGTTGATAAGAACGCCATCTTCATTTTTCAAGACCAAATACTTTGTTACCAAACTTTTTATTTCGCCATCTGTGATCTTTTATCGTTATCATCAATATATTTATTTGTGTGTGTCAAATGCATGGTAGTGTGGGTAATGTTTTATTAATTGATTTAATGTAATTTATAAGCATTATTATTGGAAAATATTAGCGTTCTGCACTTCTCCTATACATAAACTATAAGTGTGCCAAATTTCATACTCCTCCGATCGCGCAATTTTCGTAAAAAGGGGTCCAAATTAATATACAAAGATATGATCACTTTACTTACTTGCCGGGCTTAGTGAAGATGTGGAAGAAAGACCTGGGGGCTGATTATGTATCTCAGTTGCCAACTGAAATGGAAAAGTGTACATCAAATAGCTGTCAAATGACGTGTTTTATATTTGCTATCTCCAGTGACCCACAGAAATACAATAGAGATAGCTAACACAAATGACGTCATTTGATGTACACTTTTCCATCTTGAGTTGGCAGCTGAGATACATAATCAGCCCCCTGTATCGATTAAATACTTTGACTCAGTGGCTCAATATAGATAACGATAATACATAACGTAGCGATTGACCTTACGATGGTCACAGAATGTAGGTGATACTCTGGCTTAGCGCCATGAATGTCACGGTGATAAGCCAACACTACATGAACTCAACGGAGTACATTGTAGGACATGGGGTGAGCTCCGCAGTTACATCGCTTTCCTCCTAAGCTTGCATTTATTAGTTTCTGTGTATTTAGTTTTAAACAACACAGTTAGTTTAGTTAGGTAATATTTGAAACTAGTTGTAACCAAGTCAAGTAGTTGTCAAGTTGTAATTTACAAAGTTATTTAGCTCTGCCGTAGAAATCTCTTGAAATATCAAAATAAAAAGTTGCCTCCAAAAAGTCCATTTCAAGTTTAATCTATTTCTTTGCTAAAATAATTCAAATCATTTCAGGCGTTTGAAAAAACATACACGATTTCTGATTTGAACATTGGTAAATTAGATTTGTTTTTACAAAATAGGCCATAACAAGTAGAATGTCTTATCTATACAAATCTTTACTAGTCGTCCGCACTGACGTACGGTTCAATACTCCCAACAGATTTTGTTCACGTTGCGACCTGCGTACATATATTTTACTAATACGAATCACCATAATTTAAGTTGGTTCCATGATCATACTCAGGTATCTTTAATAGGAAACACATTTATTACTTTTTATCATTTTTCCATTGTAAAGACGTGACGACACATTAATCATAAACTAATTTTCTAGCCCACTAGCCCATTCAGTAGGTAGGTATAACTCAATTAAAAATTAAATCAATTTTGATTGTTGTCAAACAGGATATTAAAAGAAAGAGATAGTTAGGTATCATGTAGATAAAACGACTCAGGACTTTTTCTGTGAATAAACGTAAACGCAATTTAAAATCCTAAGAAATATTTTTTTAAATTAGAAGCGACATTGCTAATTACCTAAATACCTAATGGCTTTTCTGAAATACATAAAAGTTCATCTGTAACCGGAAAAAGGATGCTGGATGTCTCAACGAGCTCCACCGGAATAGCTAAAAAGTTAAATACCTACTCGGGCGAACCCGAAATGAAAAACTAGTTCCGTACTAGTAATGAACTGATTACCTCCAATTAACGAAATCAGTTTTAATCAATCCAAACACAATACTGATTCTTTATAAGTTTAGCAGATGTCTACCAAAAAAACATACAATACGCTATTGCTCGACATATAAAAAAAACAAATTTTGCGCTCGCATGAAGCCCCCAATTTACCTTATATTTAGTTTTTAACAATAGCATTAGAACCGGGAACAGGTGTTCCATTTTTATTATGGGTTTACGCATTAAAATAGAAAAAAAAAACTTTCAAAATCAAATCAGTATACGACAATGATTGCCATACGAAAAATAACGCATCGACTATTATAATTGTTTTGTGCAATTTTGTACTTTAACATTATGCATTAATGCTTATAATGGGTTACGGGGACTTGTTGAAATAAGACATGTAGTGTATAAGTTGAGTTGAGGTCGTTGGTACTTGGGAAAACTAAAGCACAGGTGTCCAGCGTTCGGCCCAAAGAGAGAGACGACGATAGCAAATACTGGGACGTGCGAACGAGAAGTAACGAAAATAAACGTTGAACTTGTTTAATGTTTTTTTTCTTTTTGCTCTCCCTAGCCTATGTTCGTGACGAGTATTTTTTATTTCTGTTTTAGTTTTGTTGCTTCGCCTTTTTGGATTATTCTGTTGCATTTGAATAAAGTTAAAATTGCATTCATTAATTACTAGCTATCAGTTCTGCTTTTGTATTAACATCGATTTTTATATTTAAGACTTTATTAAACCATATTATGTGTTCTCATATAAATAAATATTATACACATATTAATGATTTTTTAATATTAATTTTAACGCACTTTTCTCATTCGTTATCTTTCAGATTAAAAAAAATGGTTTTGCTTTAGAGAGTCAAAGTTTGAAAACACTGGGTAACGCTAGTTTAATACAACTAATTGCTTATTGCAGTAAATGACCAACGGCATAATATAATATTGTTTTGATATAAAAATGCCATAATATTGTTATTGGAAGATATACACATACATATACATACGAACTTATTTGGTCAAAAATTATTTATATTGGGTGTTTCTAATTACAAAACTCTCCTGTTATGGATATTCTTTAACACGAATAAGGATACAACTAATTATATGTAAAAAATACCATGAAATCTTTTATACCTCAGAAGTAAATACGTAAGACAGGACTTTTTTTATCTATAACACAATTTTCATACTTCCTGATTAGGAATTAAGCACTTACTTAAAATTCTTTTGATTAAAAAGCATCAGATAATTACTTTTAAATGGTATCTGAAGGTGGCTGTAAGTTGCAGGTAAATTATTTTGATTTTTGTTGTGACACAATAATTTTAAATATTAGTATAAGATTTTTTAATGGGAACACCAGTTGAGATATGGTTGAGATAGTAATCCGGATACCCAAACTTCAATTTCTAGGGACGCACATTTATTTACATACCAGTTCCACATTGCCACATCTGCATAAGACGGATTTTATTAGTAAGAAATTCAAATAGCATTTCATAGTTGGTAATGGCGACTTGCCAACCTGAACCTAGTTATTGAGCCTCTTTCGTTATTTTATCAGATACTCCACTTTTTATTCTGAAACAAGACAGTAGTGAACACTGATGTTATGATTGCAAAAAATGGTGAAGCGATGAAAACAATCCAGTAAGTAGTCGCAAAATTCTCCCACCTAGTCTTACATAGCGAAGTCTCTTATGGAGTAGATGGAGAGCATCGAGTTCCAATCCTCACGATCCTGTAAGATTTGCCTGGCTTCCTCCTCATTCATTACCATTTTCATATAGACATACCGGTTTCGGAGACTCTTGACACCACCTTCGGATAACATCCGAGCGACTTTGATCGAGGTCTACCCGGATATTTTTTTTACCCCGGGATTACCCCGCTTTGTCAATCTAATTAGCGGTGTCAGCGAGAAACTAACGTTTGGTTGCATCTCACCAGCTGCATCGTGGGAAACCAGATCCCTAGCTTATATTTGTTAGAAGCAACCTCAACCTCGAAAGCAACCTTATGATTCCGAGATGGTCTCGCATAAATTTTATAAAAATTCCTTTTGTCATTCCTTATCATCGATAACAGTATAGTCGAAGTGCATGGAAATGTACGCATTATGCACTAAAACTTACAAACCACTAGTAGCAAAGATGCAAAGATCTTTTTCATTTGATATATTTTATATGGAACTATCTCCTAATCCTAAGCTACCTTTAGAATAAAAAAAACCATCAAACTGTTTATTATTTGCGGAGTACAAACAAAAAAAACCATAGCCGAATTAAAAATCTCGTCCTATTTTAAGTCGGCTTAAAAAAAGCCAAAGTTTTTACCGTAACGCCATTTTAGCTTCTGTCGGGTACTAGAATGTGATACTCACGCAAGAGGTGATATTACCCAGGCCAGTAATTCTCACCTATATTATACACCCTCTACACGAACGACGTACCCCGATCGCCGCGCGTCCATGTAGCCCTCTTCGCGGACGACACGGCTCTATATACAACCCACCGTCGCGGTAAACGAATAGGCTACCTCCTTAGAAACGCGGCAACTCTCGTGGGCGACTGGTTCAGGAAGTGGCGTATAGAGGTGAACCCCGATAAAAGTGCAGCAGTGTACTTTAATCAAGGTCTCAGACCCAACGAACGGATAAGTTCCAGGCGTAGCCCGGGTACCATCAAACTGTTCGGCAGAGCGATCCCCTGGGAAAACTCAACAAAATACCTAGGGGTCACTCTAGACAAAATTATGTCGTTCGAACCGCATATTTCGCGTGTCACAAACAAGGCTAAATTCGTACTTAGCCGTCTCTAATCTTATTAATAAGAATAGTAAAATGTCACTTCGTAACAAAGTGACACTTTACAAAAAATGTGTTAGACACATATTAGCCTACGGTAGTGTAGCCTTCGCGCATACATTCCCGTCCCATATTAAACAAATTACAAGTAGTCCAGAATAGGTTATTGCGAACTGCCACGGGTGCTCCGTGGTACGTTCGCAACGAGGACCTACATCGCGACCTCGATTTACCTACGATAGTGCTGCATTTCAAAGAACTATCGGAACGTTACTTTGAAAAAACGGCTGCCCATCCGAATCCGATGTTAGCACCCGCGTGTGACTACACACCGGCCGCGAACGCGCCCCCAAATCATAGAAAACCCCGCTACGTGTTATCGGATCCTCCGGACCCAATAACCGCGGCAAACGCTATACTGCCTCCCAACCCGAACATGAACTCACAATACAATAACATCACACTACACCGTCGCCGCCGGTCTCGGCGACGAAGACCTCTCTTGCGCCCGGCGCCTAACACCGAGCGACGAGCCGCCAGTACTCTTCCATCAAGTCCACCCAGTAACCAGAACGCAGCACCAAGTCGAGGTACGGTCTCCCGGGAGACAGCCCTTGTTGCTGGTGTTGTAGGTAACAGTCCAATGCATTTAGATAGTGATGTCTCGGGCTGAGCACTCTGCTCGGCCCACAAAGCTCGGTGAAGTTGTAAAAATCGCGAGATTAGCAACAAATTAGTCATTAAAAAAAAATACAGTTATGCAATGCACTGTAATGTACCACATCACTGCCTTTATTACTTTAAAGGCGACGTCTTTCTTCGCGATTCTTCGTGATTCGCGATTTCTTGCCACCAAGATATCCGTCTGTTTGGTTGGTTTCCTATCTTATAAAAAAGGCCCTGAGATTATTTTCCTTAGTTTTTCATACCATTATTGTGGATAAGGATTGCTTAGAAGTAAGTACTCTCATCTCTGTGATCTAGCGGTTCGTCGTTGGACAAGACTTGAGATGCCAGGTTCCTTCAATTTTCTAACAAAAACAACGCTGCTTGTATTGGACATATGGCGGTTACCGGTTGGCGATAGGCTCTATCACATTGTGAGACTTGATGTTTTCGGCTAGTCGTGGATAACTGATTGTACCTCTCAATTGCATTTAAAATAGTTTATTTTGATATAGACAATACAATGGGTACTTGTAACGCGTATGCTAGTTTTTAACTAAAATAATATTTTATAAAACTTACTTTTAACTTACTTTTGCTCGAGGCCGGCCTCAGGTTGGCAACGCACCATTGCCACCTTTGGTGTCTCTAGGCGGCGTGAATTTCTTAACATCAGGAAATCCGTCTGCTTGTTTGCCTTCCAATATCATAAAAAAAAATAAGAAATTGATTTGAGGAGCAATCCATCCCAAAATGATCCATCTAGATATTCTGGCGATCTTATAATAACCTTTTTTACGTAGTTTAGATTTAATACATTTGTTTGATATATTTAAAGTTAGGTCTTTAATGTGCTCAGGAAGTTTGCAGACGTATGTCTCCGCGAATACGAACGTGAAGATCTTTTGTTTTTAATTACAAAGTCTTATAAAATGGAAGCACAGATGAAATTAAATAGTATATTCAGAACACAGTGGTTGATTAACAGAGGCTCGTCGACCCCACGCTGGGCTCGCCAGAGATATTGGTCGTTATTAACTTTTTTTCAACTACCGTTTATTTTTTTACTAATGAAAAGCAATTTGTCTGGTTTTGAAGATTTTATTTGTGTTGGTGTCAAGTGTTGGATATAACTTATAATCTGATTAAAAGTTGTAGCTTAGTATACATAATAACTATGTTACCCATATTATATGTATAGATTAGTCTCGAATATATCATGTTTCTTTTGTTCAACTAATTTCGTAACAGGGAGATTTTCTGACCACATTGTGATCTATATAGTTTTGTTCGTTTTATAATTATTTGAACTTTGATAAATCTATTTGAAAGTTTTTGTTTGTTTGAGAGGCATCATTTTGTCAATATGGCATCTGCGGTGATGCTTTGAAGTCAGAAATTAGGGTCTTTAATAAAACGCTTCACATCTTACTTTTGATTGCCTACGCTGTATTTTTATGAGCACATACTTATCGAAATCCATCAGGGATACCCGCCACTTTCGGGGGAAGTGGCGGGTTATGTCAGACTCCTACTGACTAAAACCCCACGGTGTCCACCCCTTCGCCAGGTACCGGGGCTGCAGGAACGCTTTCGCACATATCCACAGCCCCAGCGGCGCTAGATCTCGCGATCTCCGTCAGGCGGCTCCACTCAACAAGGGGCCGCTAACCGTCTGAAGTGGCGCACAGGGACACAGCGTGCACTACTTCGGGGGTTCCAGCGGCGACAGGCACCCCCGTACCTGCGGCAACCCCATCTTGACCGGGCGGGCTAGATGGAAAGCCCGCCCCCCCTCCTCTGCAGGAATGGAAGCTGCCAACCCGCGCGGGCCAAAGGCCAGAGAGGGGTACTAACGAGCGCCCTCCTGGTCCGAATTAGTTTTACCAGGGCCCCAGCTCAACCCCAGTTACTTAGCGCCCCCGTCACGACAAGGCTCGGACCCTTGGGGCGTGGGGCGAAATTATCCCTGGACAAGTTACACTAATTGAATCTAATCCCAAAGTAATCAAATTAGATATAAATGGTTTTGTCATTGGTGTTAGTCAACGATTGCAAACAATAGAAATACTTAAATAGGAATAGATACCAGAATAAATTTAATAAACACCCAGACCCATAAATGCAGACATCTAAATATTTATCACACTAACGTCTGCCCCCGTCGGTAATAGAACCCGAGCCTCGTGGTTGATCGGTGTAGTTAGGCGTGTACGCTAGCCACTCGACCAACGAGTCGGTCAATAGTACTTACTCTATATGTAAAGAAATTTGCACTTCAAAAAGTTCTAAGTTATGTTCATTATTCGATTATACAACACTGTTTTTGCGCCGGTTGTCTTTGAAACGTATAGGTCATAAGGCAACTGAATTCTGTGTGTCGTGAACATCAATTCGTTTGTCACTAATATCCTGACTATAACTAGGTTCCAGAGTTCTGAGACGACCTGTCCAGTTTAATCAGACTATAAATCTGATTTTCATACGATAGTTATTAATAATGTAGCTACTTACTTCTTTATTCATTTAACAGATTTACCATCTCAAAATCATAGTGAGCAATCCACCTTTAACAAATTCGGTCTTCGGCAAATTTGTTTATTTTCAGAAGATACATAACTCGGTATATAATTTAGGTATACTAGCTGACAGACAGGCCCGACAGACAATTGATCCATCTTGTATATTAATATTAAAATAAAATGAATTTTTATATTAAGCTTTTGCTAACAACTAATTAATACGACAAATATTTTCACTGATGTTGCTATAGTAAGTAAAACCCGGTAGACTAATAATATAATATTGTTAAATTTGTGTGGTACTGTGTTGTTTAGAAAAATAATAATCAATTTCTATCCAGTCATCGTTAGGATGAAAAGTGTATTATAACTCTACACACATACGTAATATACATAATATGTATATTTTGTATGTGTGTAGAGTTATTTTGGGCAAAATGTAACAATGATTGCAAACCTCCATATTCATTAATCATTACTCTTTTCATACAAATACGACAAAATAGAATTAGGAAAATTAATCCATTTGTTTAGATGTAACGCAATGACCAAAGAAAATGAAGATTTATTTTTAAGTATAGCATTATAATATCTTATACAAAATATAATATAATACTCAACAATGATTTAAAGTTAAATGGTCGTGAGTTATTAGGATTTTATAATTATTCACACGGATATATACTCACGATATATGTTTATTTTATCTGTCGACATTTCGGTCTAATTGTCACGTGGTTACGACGGAACTGCGGCAGGGAGCTACAACTGTTGACATGAGGATCTACTGGTAGATGAGCTTGTCAACTCTTCGTTTAATTCTTCTTTTATAACGTCCCTGTCACTATCCTTTCTGGGCAGTAGATCGCTACACTCAACACTTACTATGTCCCTACACTTCACGGCAATAATTGGACCACACGCCTGGGTTAACTTAAAACCGTCATTCCTATTGAAATTATTTAGCGCATTGCGAATTTCAATAGCTTCACGTAGACGAAGGATGTAGTGGGATTCTGAAGAAACGATTTGTGGTTTCTAGTTCTATGCAGTGTGTGGTGAATGAATCTAAAGATGTTCAGCTATAACAGTCTTCTGAGTTTCTTCTATTTGAGCTGATATGCTCTTTAATCTAGGTTGAAATAGTTCGCTTAGCTTCTCCTATGTACGAACTACCACAGCTGCAATTAACCTTGTAGACACCTGGGCGCTTGTATGATATACTGTACTTACGTGAACGAAGATAGGCTTCATTTTTTTTAGTATTTCATTTTCGTGCCAAGAGTCTGCCAATTTTATCTGTTATGCGACATATTATGTATAGCGAAAATGCTGCGATAGACGCTCAACGGTACTACGACTTTTAGGTTTATGATCCGATGTTTTGTGTAGGTATCTGTCAGTATGCATTGGCTTTCTATACACCGTGGGCCTAAGAGCACCAATTGCGAGCGAGTGCAAGCTTCAATTGACACATTCAGAAACGATAACTTTTTATCGTGCTTCAGTTCATAAGTAAACATTATCCAATTTCATCAAATATTTACAAATAAAATAAAAGTATATCGTGAGTATGTCGTCATTAAATATGCTATTTGAACTGTATCCAAATTAATTGAAGCGATCTTATCAGCTTATAGAGTCCAATGGTCATGAGACTGCATCGAAATTTATTTTCAATCAAAAAAAATTATACCGTCATAAGAATGAAGAATTTTCAAAAAAAATCAGAGGTCTAACATCTTCAAAACACATTAATGATCCAAGAAGATTATATTATATTTGAATAGTCGATAGGTCTTCATGCTAAAGCACGGATAAACGATAATTCTACTACGCACAAAAACGTATACAAACGTTACTACAACGACAAGATATGTAGTTAACACCCACACATCGGTGAGGCGTAAAACCAGTAGCCAACCAGTTTAGAGCCAACGGTAATAATCGTGATATTGTCGGGTACTGGCTACAGAAACATTACATCTAGTAAGCACAACTCTTTCGAAGACCAGACTTTTCTTAAATAACAAAAAAAATTAATGGCAAATACAACTTGGATTTTTGAGGCCATTAAACTTCGTAACTTAAATAATTGAAGCGCAGTAAAACTGCAAAAGACCGACAAAAATATTTCATTACAATCCAATAGTTCTTTTTGAGAAAGATAGCTAACGATTTCGAAGTGGTCCCACATATATTTTACTAATATCTCTAGAAGTTATGATTTGTATATAAGAAAAATAAGTAACTTTTTGTCTATATCGACTAAATAATTAATGTTAAAGTCATCAACATAGACAAATGTGGTGAATTTACGAAAACAAGGGGTGATTAATTAATTATTTGTTCACTGATTTCTATGTATCACTACGCATCACTGTTTATAAAGCAGTACGATGTTTAACCGATTCCAAAAGGAGGTTCTAAATTCGACTACATGTTTTTTTTGTATCATTGTTATGGCGTTAGTCAGCCAATAGCCGCAAATTTTAACGGTTCCTATATGGAAAGGCAGGTCATTGTTTATCTTCGTGTTGGCCGGGTCCGCTTTGTAAATTATACCATCTGCATCTCTGCCTGGCAACTCGTAAGTGGCGAGCACCGGTTAAAATATTAGGTCCTAACTAACAATACCACTGTTGGTAGAGTATTGTGCAGGAACTTGCCCGGGTAGGGATCCACCGCCTTACCTATTTCTGCCGAGTCGAGTTACGCATGACATTGACGAATAATTTAAAACGCAATCGACTTGTTATTATTATTATCTATATTATTTTGTAACATACTATAAGTAATATGCTTTATTGAAATAATATAAATAATCCGAATAATTACAGACATATGTATGTTTGTTTCAATTATCATTTTAGCAGATGCGTTCATTTACCCTTTTTTTCTATTCGATATATATCATAATTATCGTTCGTAAGGAGTAAACTCCAATCGTGCATCGTAGCTGACACACACACTTTTTTTTTCATTAACTTTTTTATGTGAGAGGTCTTCGCTGAAGCACGCGGTCTCCTGATGGCAAGAAATAACAGTGGTTCACAACATTCGCCATTTATTCCTTTAAAAAGATTTTCCTAGATTTCCTTCCGAATCAGCTGAGCTATATTTATATAGTCATACTAAATATTATGTAAATAATTAAGGAACTTCTTTTCTCTTTAACACGGGTTTGAACATGTCGACTAGTGTATTACATGCGTATATCATCTTAAACAGTATAAATAAAATATTATTCATAAAAGTTACCAATAAAAATAAAATTATTAACTTATGTTCTTCAAATTTAAAAAGTAAAGTTATGTTTATGAGAGTATATATTATTATAGAGATATAGAGAGATTATTTAGAGAGTATATATAATTATTTCTTATTGAGCCATGGGTTTCCAAAGGAGCCTAGAACCAATCCATACGGGACCAATTCTTAGAAAATCAAAAGTAAATTTATTCTTCAGACCCTACCAAGTTGCCAAGTCGCACTCGCATCTCAGACACGTGGTACAACTTCACAAGAGAGAGAGAAAGAAAATATAAAACCTTTAATTTATGCCACGATAGTACTTGTATCTCGAAAATAAAATATCATCTTATTCTTTTTTGGGTCACTGGCCCCAAGTGATGTACAGCTGTGATACTTTGTCGATGATTTTTATCGAGTTTTTTGTTGCAATAAACCTGTAAGTTCAAGACATAATTCACTTATCATGTTAGGATTTAAAGATGATTAAAGCTATAGAAAAGAACGCGGTATGTTTTTTAATAGGATTAATACATGATCAATGATTTATTTTTATCCGGATTGTATTTGTCACTGACTGGTATTATTTCATTCCGCCATTACCGAGTGTACTTACAAAATTTATTGCACATTTTATTTCAAAGTGAGGTTTTGAGTCAAGAAGACTAAACGCGCTTTGCATAATTATGTGCTTATTCCGAATTCCGAATTATTTCCGAACCGAAAGTAGAGTAATAGGTATGCCAGAAAGAAGCATCAACCGCAATCACAACGACGAGATCAGAAAGACTGCGATATCGAAAAAAGTTTTGTTAATTTCATCATGTAGAAATAATGGCAGTTGAAGGATTATTAAAACAGAAATACAACGCGAATTTGAGTAGGTGTAGGTACACCGTACACCTAGGTTGCCGAACACCAGCAAGTCGTTCGGGTGCTATCCGTCGGTAGAATAAAAAGTCTCAATAATCAGCTTGTTTGTATGAAAAGAGCAATAATTGTGAAGTAAGCTAGAGAGATCTGAAAGAACCGTGTCACAGTATAAAATATTTTTCGTAATTTTTATTCAGTATATTTGTATACTTGTAGTTAATTATTTTCCCAAGAAACAAATTAAGTTGTTTTTTTTGGTAAGTACATTATAGTTGTGTATTCCTATCTTCAGATTAGTATAATTATGTATCATATTTTATCAGAATTGACCCAGATATATATTAAAAACAAACGCATTTTTAAGGCGGATAATAGATAACGCGTTTTGATAATACATGTCTTTAAATTGAGCTAAAATTTTCACACAAGTTTTATTTCATTTAAGTGGTTTGTAGGCTTCATGTGATCAATATATTTCTTAGCTAAATCACTTTACATTTGTATTTCTTTAGTTTTAAGTTAAAGCCTTTGGCATATTGTTAATGTAGTTATTTTTGTTCAGTAATTTCCTTTATGTTGCTCGGAACTAGTCATTTGTTATCGATAGGAGGCGCCCGAAGGCAGTCCCTATACGGTAGCCGCCGCCTACGGCCTGACACACGTCACAAATCACAACATCGACTCTTGCTTTTGTATTTTATACACATCGTAAAACCAAACTATACCAAAATGGGTCTAACTATCATTAATTTAAATTGCTTTTTTCAAAATCAATATTTAGTACTTAAGGGGCAGATGTGTGTTTTCTAAAGGAACTGATATGCAGAGAAGTAAACAAATTTCGTAATATTAAAAAAAAACACGTTGCATCGCCTTTAAAATTAAAATGTGGCCGAGAGAAATGCATAGCCAGCCCGAAGCCTTTAACGTACTTATTGTTAACTGTTAGTTTTGAAAGTTAGCTGTGTATAAACAGATAATTTTGTACAAAACTTAGACTTTTTAGAAAACAAGCTCAGAAAAACATTATCCTAATGGTAAGAAGTTAATAGTACACTGCCAGTCTGAATATTATACAATTTTCCAAATCGAAACATGACGTTTTGTCGTTATGTTTGATTAACGCGCCAATCCATCCGACGTGTTTAAACAAACATTGTAAACAAACTTGCAAATACTCATATAATCATAGTTTAAACGAATAAATACTTGTGCCTACTGTTTTACATAGCACTTATAAATTATTATTATTTGAGTAGCCCACTGGTTTATTTTTTACAGCAACATCACTACTAAAACTTAAATCACTAGACAACATTTTTAATGTGTAGTCATTAATTCATCTTCTGGTGGGTAGAAACAAAAAAGCTTTAGTACGTTAGACTACTAAGTTGCTAGCTGTTATTTTTCCCTAAATTAGCATTTTTTTAATGGTGCTAAATCATAAGAAAAGATGGCGAATTGCATATAATTTGCCTCAAGTTATCAATAAATTACTCATTTTAACGTTTTTATACAAGTGTATTATAAATGTAATTATATATAATGTAATTATAAACTTAATTATTTACGAATTGCTCAGTTAATTATAAGAAAAAACTGTAAATATCTGTCGGTGCCATATCAAAACCAGTAAGTGCCTAGTATCTAATTAAATAGGTAACTATATCACCATTAAAATTAAATTATAATAAGTGAAAATTTAAAAAATAATAAGGGGTATGTCAGTTGTCATGATAATAATATATAAACAATAAACGGTTACTAAAACTGTGATAAACAATTAAGCGAAGTAAAACTGGAAAAACCGACTCCAACTGTTTTATGAAGTACTTACCTCGTCGTTATTTGATAACAAAAAAAAAAACAAAAATAGGAAAAGATAGCAAACTATTCTGAAATAATCCAAAATATCAATGACGAGGTCGTCAACATAAGCGAAAAATTTAGGCACTATTAAGTATAACTAAAAAACCATATGTCGGATTATGATCAAATGAATATGGGACAACCTCGGAATCATGACATATCCTTCTAAAAAGAAACCAACAAAATCGATGAATAGCCGAGTAATAGCATAACAAACAGACAGTCAAATTGAGATCCTTCTCCTTTTCTCGGTCAGTTAAAAACAAGTAAGAAAAACATATCAATTGATTGAAACACTAATCATCATTAAAATTACTAAAAGTATAGGAACATGTAAAATATCAGTAATTATAATATATAATATGTAATACGTAAGAAGTACAAGTATTTCTTTTTCTAAAATATTAAGTTAAATCCACTGGTGATAGAGTGTTGTGCAGCAACCCGCCCGCGCAGGGAACCACCACCTTACCTATTCCTGCCGCCATAATTACCCCGTCATGTCCCGGCTCAGAAGGTGGTTAGCTGGTAGCTGCGTAGCTAAATCGCGCAATTTGCAGAAGTGACATACTTAAACTGCCAAACTAGACACCAGAGTCGGCACACTACACCGTGACAGTATCTAAAAATTGCAAAAGGCCTAACAACCCGGCTACAAGACAGCGTCGCACCTATGATTTCAATGGTGTCTAGAGGCCACGATTATCTTTTACCATCAGCGATCCGTGTGCTTAATCGCTGACTTAATCAATCAAGCCCTTATAACTTACAAATATGCCATAAATAATAATTAAAAATAACTTTTTATATAAATACACGAATAAATTTCGTTCGATAAAAAAAGAACTGTCACAATAAACAATTTTTGACGTTCCCGTCTCCGGAAAGAATTTAATACATTAGTTTCTATTGAAGACGTGTTTTACTGAAACAGGTTTTAAAAATAAAAGAAAATATATCATAATATCTATATTAGCAGGAACACATCCGCAGCGTGCGCGTTTGCTTATATAATGATAATTCATTTTTTTTCATTTTCTTTTATTAAAAAAAACGGTTTATAAATAAAAAAAAATCAAACAAAAGATTAATTGAGATTATCCACACTTTTTTTGTAAACGTATTTTCCGTAGAAAGTAATGTAAGTATGTAATTATTTTTTTGTTTGTTTTTATTTATTTTTAATTAATTTAATTTATTTAATCGTATTTTGATTTCAAAACTTTTTTAAATAGTTTTGCGAACTACAATACTCATAAAAAGTACAGTCAAGTCTTTCGGATGTATAGCGCCATAAAAATTCTTAGTTAGCAATAACTAAATTTTGTACTGAAATGGCCAAAAGTAATTTAAACAAAACTCAATTACTAATCGCAAATCAAACTTTGTAAGATTTAAATAAAGGCAGAGCCTTAAACAATAGTAAGTATAATATGTATATTATATTGTTTAGGGAACAAAAGAGTGACCGCAGTAAAACGAACCAACAGAATAGCACATAATCATAAAAATAATGACAGAACATATTTGAGGTTGGAAACCGCAGCTACTGGGCTTTAGTTCGGATACGGGCCGCGATGTTTTACCGGTAGTCAATTCCCAAAAAATGCTTTAAATTCGGTTTACCCTCAAATGACCCGTATAATGAGTCAGCTCGGAAATGGAAAAGTTTAGAGAAACCCATGAAATATCATAATTGTTTTAATGTTTTAAATATAGTAAAAGCAAGATGATTTAAGCCTTGCTGCAACTTAAGTAAGTTTTTTTTGTACATGAAAACAATTGCACTGTTTCACTTAACATGTTTCAAAAAATATATGAAATAGCAATATTAGCCAGCCTGTTTTATTTTTGCAGCAGTTTCAATTCAACTCAAGTTTATTTGCAATTCACATTGGTAGAGTTCAAGCATCGAGGACCCTGTCTAGTGTAGCAAAGTAGAAAAGAGGAAGCGACTTTTGTAATTATTTTCATAGATTTAGATAGATAGATTCAGTCCGATGTAATTAGGTAGTATTTAAAATTAATTTTAGTTGAAGTAAAGTGATAGTAAAAATGTAACAAACAATAACAACAGAAAAGTATCAGTCTTAGAATAATATCTATAAATAATTGATTATACTTTTTTTCTGGAAATTATTTCAGAAGATTAATTAATATCTGATTATTTATAGTTATTTGCTAATGTTTTGGAGAATTCATTACATAGCTTTCCTTCTAATTTGTAATAGCGTTTAGGATGCAATAATTGCATTAGATTAATTAAAAATATTTTAGATTTAGTTTCATGTTTTTACTGTTAAATCTGCTTGGCTTAGGTACTTTACATTCATTAACCTTTATATACAAACACGAGGATTTCATAGACTCTTGACACCACGTTCGGGTAACATCCGAGCTAATTGATCGTAGAATGTTAACCTAGGTCTCCCCGGGTACCTGCATCCATCCAGATTCGCATTGAATATCTGCTTTATTAATCTTTCATCTGCCATTCTTTCTACGAGTACATGTCTTAACCAGCGGAGTAAGCCTTTTCCCATTTTAACACCAACACTTTCATTCAATCCCGCTCTTTCTAGGATCTGACTGTTACGGATAGTACCAAAGATTTCCCGTAGCGCCCTCATTTCGACCGCATTTATACTACTCTTATGATTTTTCTGACATATCCAACTATCGCTTGCATACAACAACGTTGGGTTAAGCACAAAATTATGCAAAGCAACTTTAACTCAAAACCTCGCTTTGCAATAGCTTACCCAACGGTCCATTCACATAATTCCCTGCAGACACTCTCCTCTCTGCATCCGCGGTGTACCTTTCATCCCTTCTAAAAGCACAACCAAGATAAACAATTTCATTAACTTGTTCTAGGTCTACATCATCAACTAAAATTCTTTCAAACGTCATAACTTTGATTTTCATCGAATTCCAATGTAAGCCTCTTTCTTTACAATCACCTTCCTTAACTATGACCAGTGTTTACAGCTCAGATGGTGTAGAGCCTAAAATATAAATTTAATAAGGATATTTTTTAAGGTTTTACTAAATGCATTGTAGTTTTAATTTACGGTTTCATCAGTTTTATACAATATCGCACCCTTTAGATTGTCTTTTACACTTGAGTATTACTTTATATATTATTATTGTCATAGAGACATTTTTCGTGTACCGAGTTATATTGTTTGTAAAGTTTTAATTTATGAATAGATGTAGGCATAGTTGTTCCAAAGTGATCGAATATTCCGAGTGATTCTACAATTTTCAATATTTTATTATTATTGTTTAAATTTTTGAATATTAAATATAAGCAAAATGCTAGTATTTCAGTGATTTGCTTTGGTTTGGTTTTAGTATTTTTATTTATACAATTTATACTAAAATTTCTTCCTTTAATTATAATATTTGATATATAATATTTCTGATTAATATAAAAACATCTTCCTTTCTTCTATTCCAACTTAATATAATAAATAATAAGTTTTCCGTCAATTATTCAATTGCACAGACTTCTATAATATATTCTATTGCCACGTTAGTGATATCCTCTCTGTCTACGGTCTTTACATTTTTCGGTACTTACATGCAAACCCCCACCACCGGCTCTTTATTTGTGACAATATTAAGCTGCAAACTTATATCCGCCAAAACATGTATTTTCGAGTTTTTTCAGTAACAGCCAGGATTCTGAAATGCATAATATAATGAAACAACGGCGTAGTTGGCACAGACTAACGGGTATTTATTTATACGTGTACATGTTAAACGTCAACAGATGGCGTTACATAGGCATTACTTTATATTTTGTTAAATTCACAAGACATAATCCATTGAGTTGTTGTGCTTGGTCCATAAAATCTTCCAGTAATGACTTTGCATGTTCGGAATAATATTTCTATAATTCTAGTCAGTTTTTTCGAAAAAAGCTGCTTTAATATCTGACCCGTAATTTGTAACTAAGTAAACCCTCCGTGCGGATTTCTTGCGTTGTTTTATTTTAGTTAGCTTTTTGTTATATAGTATCTTTTGCTTTAGTGTTTCACTAAACATTTTAATTTTCTTTCCTTCTATTAAAAAGTTTTTACGATCCCTAATCATTTCTTCGCTCGTTAAAACCCTTTGTTATCGTCCATTTTTATCAAAGAATTCAAATAGAGATATGCCTGTACCGCTAAAAAAATCTATGTTGTCTTTGATATATCATGTCATTATTTTTCTAATAAGTTCTATTAACAGTAACAGTAAAGTTTAAATTTAAGTTTTAGCCCTGATGGTGCTGTATAAGCGAAACCGGTAGGCTATTTACAAAATTACAAATAATAAGTGATACGTAAAACAGTACAATTATTTCTTTGTTTAAAAATATGAATATTTGAAAGTTTTAACGAGCGCCGACGATGGAAAATATCAAATATATTTCCCAGTCACAGATCTCTAAAAAGATCCAATAAACTTGAAATAGAACAGTAATTCCAGGAGTACGAAATTGTTTAATTCATTTCTTTTTAAATAAACTAACAGGTAAGTATATAATAAGTATTTTTACGCCCATATTCCCGAATAGGTAGGCAGAGGCACAACCAGGGCACTCACGACTAGCCGAGGACACTAAGTCCCACAATGCAAGCCTATCGCCAACCGGGTACACATCCAATCCCGAACAACTTTTTTTTATTAGGGAATTAGAAAAATCTAATTTTCGTTTTATTGCCCGACCAGAGAATCGAACCCGGGACCTCATGCAATCAAGTCCAACGCCTGGACCGCTAGACTACAGAGTCGATATGGCTAATGTGTATTTTTTATTTTTTTCAATTAACTTATTTTTTATTTTTAATTTTGTAATATCTACAAAAACATCTAACCCCAATGGAAGCGTATTTTAATACGAGTATGCTCGTGTTAATGGTGCTAGTTAACAACACTACCACAGCGCTTGCCGCTTTTGTGTGAACATAGATCTTTGCATTTCCGGGTATTGGCGTTTATTAAATTTATACTGATATTTTATGTGCAAGTATCTTTTACTAGCACTCATAACACTAATATACAATTTGCTTACTTTAGGTCAGATCAATTTGGATCTTAGCGGTAAGAGTTTTTGTTTTGTAGTAATTTAAACAGGAATTTCAATGTAAAATACTTTTTTATTTATAGTTTGAATGCTTTGTTTGCCATTGGCACCCGTAAATCATTATTCATAGTTGTGTTCAACTGTAATAATTAATAAGTTTGAGTTTGATGATAATTTGCATACAATGCGAGACGTCTGGACGCGACCGAGTTTCAAAATGAACTGAAGTCGCCAACAATAATTACTTCTGTCATTCAACACACCACTAAGTGATTTCGTTGAACTGGTCATACCTTTTTGGGAACTGGGTCTTTCGACGAACGGATCCCAGGAAATTTTGTCGAGAAAGTGAAAATTATGATCAGAACTGTTAATTGCCTGATTTTGTTAACTCGTTTCGTACATTTAAACATATTACAATTTGAATGAATTTTATTGTTGTTACATATTATTGTTGAACTTTTTTGTAATTATTTTTTTTTTAATTGGGCGAATTTTAATTGTAAACCATGAACTACTCTCGTCAATTTAACCTGAAATTCAAGCCACAAAAAGATTGACGTTGGTCTGAAACTCATGATACCTAGCATTCAAAACATTTTTATTTACATTATTTCAATACAAGGTATGATCTTACTGTATTTATTTGCCTTTTACTTTAGCAGGGTTAGGATACGAGTCATAGCGTGCACATTTTTTGAGTATCCAGTTATAATCTTCTACTGTAATAATGTTTTTTTTTTTCATACTTTCATCGGTATTACTATGATAGGTATTAAACTTGTCATTTTCTGTAATTTTTTTCACTAAACAAAAGCAACGGTGAATATTTTTAAAGGTTGAAAACCTTTGATCAACGCCTCTAAATCATAAAAATTAATGGTGTCCATGATGCGTTATTAACTTGGATAGGATAGTTACTGTTTAAGTAAGTCGATCAAAACATGTTAATGACTAGCACTAACGTCATAACGGCGATAAGGTTAAAAATATGCATTACCCAAGTAGGTATGTCGTCAAAATTTCAACATTTTTGTCACAGTGCTGTAGCAAACTTTTGCGAGATGCTTGATAGGAAAGTAGTTAGCCTATATTTTATGAAAAGCCTGGAACTAGTTCTGAAAAATGGTATCAATTAGCGATATCTAATAGTTTTAACATTTAACGCAGAAATTAGCAATGCAAATTCCTGTTTACAAATTACAGTATTTTTAGATTATCATATCAAACAAAATGTCTTGCGCCGCAATAATGAAATGATCATCCAAGATATCTTTATTTAATATGTCGGCGAGGTCAAAAGAAGTACTTATATTAACATGAGAAATAGGCATGGCATTATGATGGAAGAAGTTATATGTGCGATTAGAAGTGTAAGGTATGGTATGCCTCGGGTAAGGAGGAGCAGAACTACCACGCTTTTCGATTTTCTAAAAGATGTAACAGGAATGGCAGAGTACCTACCCTAAAAAAGGTAGTGTGTGTCTATCTTGTGAGTGTGTAAAGGCAATGTTAACGCATAGATTGTAGCATTTACCGGGCCATCAGATTTATCAGTTTAGCGGCGTGTAAAAAGTGTATGGGAAAATAGTCGAAAGAAGGATGCAAGTGACGTCTGCGGAATTCCGTAGGAGACTCAAGGCGATTTCTGTTATGAAAAAGAACATATTATCATGTGATATCACTCCGCAAGATCATTGAGAAGTATGTTATTGTTGTAAGTCAGAGGATTTTCTGTCATTTTGTGGATTGTGGATTGAAAGTCGTCTGATAGAGTTGTACTTAATGAACTTTGGCACATTTTGACGGGATAATGAGACGAGTCACTGCTGCGTGCTGTGCAGTCTATGTACTTAGACTGTACACCATGTGTGTAGGGGATGGCAACATATGGGCTTAGTTTGATGTTCACACAGGCTTCGCACAGGGCAATGTGTGGAAAGTAGGCATGTTCATCTTGTATTTTGATAAATGCCTCCGAAGGCTTTTTTATCACTTCTTGGGAGACTTGTGTCGCGAAAGCGATTACGTCAGTCCCATCAAAGCTATCTTATATAATATATAAGATAAATGAATGCAGAAAGCTAAAGGTGACCAAGTGAGGAACTGTCTAATTTATGCAAATAATTATGTATTTCTAGGCGCCATACCATATGAGCTGTAAACACTGATCACATTTATGCCAGATGATTGTAAAGAAAGAGGTTTATATTTAAATGCAAAAAATCAAAGTAAACGTATTTAAAAAAGATGTTGTTAGAAAGGTATACAAAAGTTGTACACGACGATCTAGTGTTGGAATAAGTGGATTAAATTTTATATCTTCGAAGTGCTTTTTGCAGGGATGGAAGGTACACTGCGGATGTACAAACAAACGTGGCTGCTGGGAATTGTGTCAATGGAGTACTAGCTAAATTATTCCAAAGTAAGGTTTTGAGTCACGGTGCTTTACTTGCTTTAGATAGTTCTATGGTTATTTACATTTTTTTATGAAAGAGAGAATTGGGTATGTCAGAAAAAAACATAAAAGTAAGATAAGTGCAGTCAAAATAACAGCGCTGGGGAAAATCTGACGTGTTACGCTCACTGACCGCATTCGTAACAATGATATTTGAGAAAGAGTGTGATTGAACAAAAAGTATATTAATTAGAATGGACATGCTCGGGTGGTTCGATCATGTGGAAAGTTTCTGTGTTCTAGCAGTCTGGCGTCGGACTCGACTTCTTGAGGTTCGATTCCCGGGTCGGGCAACAAAAAAAAAGCAAAAAATATATATTTTCAATTTTCTAATAAAGATAACACTCAAACTAGCACAATTACTACTTCTTCCGAGTCTAGACTATGCTGATACAAGTTTTTTTAAATTTAAATGAAAATCAACTACAAGCTCCAAAGCTTTTGAATACTCTCCATGTAGCAATAAGGCATGCAGTAAGTAGAAATGTTTTAAAATGGTAAAATGGTAAAAGAGCTTTACCTTAAGTCATCGCAGTCGTAACTTGAGCATCGGGGAATGTTTTCAGTGTCGAGATCTAGATTATGGTACATCTTTACCTTGATATATATCGTTTGATATTTACTTACTTAGCTTTATTTTATAATTAGATTAGACTTAGTTGTTACTTTATTATGTATTAAAGTATTATCTTTCTTTTTTTAATGTTGTACTTTTTCCTTATTTTTAATTTTTTTTTCTGAATACTGGTTGTTTGGAAGAAATCGCTTATTAGCGATAAAACCACCATGTGTATAATCTACTTACGGTTGCAATGTTTATAGTGGGTACTTTTTATATGTTTTTTTGTACATTAATGAGTTTTATTATTAATATTATAATCATTTGTTATCATTATTTCTTATTTTCTACGTTTATACATTTAAGGTAAAAAAACATACTAAAAATATAAACATCTAAAATACCATTATTATTATAACGTTGCCCGGGATTGGATATGTGCCCGGTTGGCGATAGGGTTGTCACCTATCACATTGTGGGACTTAGTGTCTTCGGCTAGTCGTGGGTGCCTAGGTTGTGCTTCTGCCTACCTCTATGGGATATGGGCTTGAAGATACTTTTTTTTTCTATCACACAGGGGGGGGCAGATTGACAAAATAGATGTACAATGCTAACATGGATGAATAGAGTTACCCGGGAAGACCTATGTTGACATTTTACAATCAAATTAATCTACACAAGAACTCAAGAGTCTCCAAAATCGGCGTTTTTATGAAAAGTGTAATAAATGTAAAGGACGCCATACAGGCTTGTCAGGATCGTCAGGTTTGACATTCGATACTCTTTAACTACGCCGCGAGGGAATTGGTGTGAAGATAGATAAGTTAGTAAGATAACCCATACCATTATAAACAAACTCTACTTGCGGACGATAGCCCTAATACTATTAAGCCTACTACTTATAAGAGCAATAGAGATCCTGTTGCATCGCTGACTTGTAAAATACTTAATCCCATCACGGCGGTCAGGCGCAGTAACAGTTATAACCAGTTTCTGACTGCATAAATACCTAATTGATTTGAAATCTTGCCCTCGCTTTTAAATCATAAACCAGTTTTGTATTCATTAAATTACTAATAACGATTAAGTACCTATTCAAAACTTTATTGATTTGAATTAAGTACTAAGCGAAGATATGAATCGAACCCATTGCCTGCTAGAGCAGGGTTTCTTAAAGAGGGATTAGTGAACCATTAAGGGATATTTGATGTGATTACTAGTGGTTTGCAGACAATCAGTTGAATATTTCGGAAATACGAGTATACTACAAAATACAAATACGCGCGCTGTTAGCCGCCCTAACGTATCTTCATTGGTCTGCGATGCCTTAAGATATATTGTATTACATAAATTTATTTTTTGTTTATTTTTATATTTATCAGAAATATTAAACTAATAAATATTCCTGGAAAAATTGCACACATAGATCTCACCTCAAATTAAGCAAATTATTTTATTATGATATAGGTGTTTCTAACTTAACCCAGAAATGCAGACATTTAGATTCAAATAAAATTATTTAATTTTAGATTTCCCGCCGAAATAATATTTTACGTATTGTGGCGCGACAAAACAGAAAAGACAGTATGCTATGAATGAATTGGACTTACCAGAAGTGAAAGACTTCCAGAAGTCCACTAATGCTGTCAGTTTGTTATTCGAACAGTGGTGCAACGTAAACTAACCGCCCTGATTCTTACCACTACTTTACAATTCATATTCATCACTATAATGCATTGCCTCGCTATAGTTACGTTCCAGTTAGGAATTACAAAAAAACGACAAGCTCTCCTCACCAATGGCTTGTTGTTCCAGTCACAAGTTGACATCGCATCTTAAACGTTATTGTGTCTATAGACATATGGTATATATATTTGTTATCACAAAGAAATGCGGTCAAGCCGTTGCACGACTGTTTTACCTAGGCACGTCATGATGATAGTGACAAAAACAATCTGACGCTCGCTTCTTACGAGCTGCTTGGCAAGTACTTGCGATATGGGTTTGTATACAAATCTCTTTTAATTCAAGTTGGCATATATCTCTGGACACAAGGTTCAAATTGATCTAAGCCCACGTTAAGCAAGTTGTTCAGAAACAAATTCATTATAATCATATTTTTAAACAAAGAAACACTTGTACTGTTTTACGTATCACTAATAATTTATTATTTTTTAAATAGCCTACCGCTTACGCTTATACAGCATCATCATGGCTAAAACTTAAGTAGGTAGCTTAAGTTAGTAGCGCCAACGATGGAAAATATCAATAAAATGCATTACAAAAATGCTTGTCTCTGGTGAGAATCGAAGCTCGAAGTGATTGGTGGAGCTATACGTGTACGCTAACAGCTCAGCTACAAGTCGGTTTCTTCTTGTGATATATGAATTGAATACGCTGATCAATTATCCACTCGAGTTACTGCACTGTCGAGTCATCGGTCTGTTCAGTTGGACAAACCAGAAAACTATTGTTGTATGACAAATAGTATTCCGGAGGGGCAGTGGTCAATTGAATTTGAATCAAGTCGTGATCTATGAGAATTTCTGTTAATATGGGGATGATTATTACATTTTGGAGTGACTTTTTGGTTCCCAAACTTACGCGAGGCTACATGGTACCTATTGAGTTTTTAATATAAAAAAAGAATTTAAAGAATGCAAAAATGGCCTACAAAATGTTTATGTAAAAACAATTCTATCATCTCAGCTTCGAAATCTGCGCATCTAAATCGATCAATCCGTTCAAATATTATAACGCCACAGACACACACACATACGTATGCACAGACATAGGCACATAGTTTCGGTTTTTTCCCGGTATTTTTTCGGGTTTCGGTCACCGTTTGACTGAAATTAGCTTACAAATTTCTACGTGTTCCATAGCAACACAAATGGCAAAGTATCTGCTGAAGCCGACAATCACAGTGTGAATGATGAAATACATACATACATATCTTCACGCCAAGTGCCTTACGCTGTAAGCAGAGTGTGTCGAGTGCCAGACCTCACGATCACATAAGTACATAGTAATAATGTAAGTTATTGCCCTTAAATTGCTGCAAAAACCTGACACCAGTAATTTAATTATTATCACGTCGAGATTTGATGTCACTGATTTCGGCAATACACATGAAAATATATACACTACTAAGTAGGTATAATTCTATTAGTCGAATTGGATTTTCCATATTCCGGCTACAGCGACTTTACTGCTCGCAGTTATCATGTTCTAGTTTCAAGTGTCTTCACGCCCATATCCCCAAAGAGGTAGGCAGAGGCACAACCAGGGCACCCACGACTAGCCGAAGATACTAAGTCCCACAATGTGATAGGTGGCAAGCCTATCGCCAACCGGGCGCATATCCTATCCCGAGCAACATTTTTTTTATTAGAAAATTGGAAAAACCCAGTTTTTGTTTTGTTTCCCGACCCGGGATTCGAACCCGGGACCTCATGCAGTCAAGTCCAACAACTGAACCGCTAGATCACACAGGCGATTCTAGTTTCAAAGTTACCTAAAGTTATGGGTAGCATGAAATTCACTTACTTACGCAAGAGCCATTACATCCTTACCTCTAGTTTGCAACGCGACTTTGGCATTGTAGGCGGTGTGGATTTCTTTTTTCAGAAAATCTGTTAGCTACTATAATTATATAGATATCAAATAAAATTAGAAACGCGAAAGAAAGTATCTTAGATATATCCCGTTTCCGCGTCAAAATAGCTAAGTAGAAATTAACGAATTTTGGCATAGACAGATATAAGACTTTGTCCACTTACTCAAGTGTTACAGTTGAAGTGATAATACTTATTTAATATCGGCCCCAGACTATAGCTGGTACAGAATTACGAGATGCATATTAGGTGCTATATTAAGCCAAAAAATAATCGTTGGTTAGGTATTAGCAAAACAGTCAGCACTAACGTTTAAGAAAGCTATCGGCGATATTCTAAAGACTCTCCATCAATTCTTGATTTATGACCCCCATAAAACTGACCGCTTTATGGGCTTTGTGTTTGATGCTGCGTTTCATACACATCTTTGTTTATATTAGATAGCATAAAACGTTTGTATCACACGATTGTAACGATTCCATTTTATAGATACGTTTGAGAAAAGTAACTGTGATTTATGAATAACGCCCATTTTATTTCGCTTTGGTTGATGGTATTTGGGTTGAACGTAACCATGCGGTTGTTTATCAATTCTGCACTCGGTTATTTCATTTTTATGGTGTTTAGAGGTTTAATCACTCTGATATTAACATAGTTAATGCTGAATGGTAAAGTCCTATAACAACCCACCCAGGTGAGCTTTCCTGAGAGTCTCAACGTACTTACTTAGAAAAACTATCACAGCGCGTTCACAGTTTTTCTTAATAAAGTTGAAATAAACGTTTTTCCCTTTTGAGAATTCCGAAAGTCGCCCACTCATTAAACTTAATCCTGTTATTGATTCTAATGTTTTTCTCTTTAAAATACAGTCATACTGCTTTTTAATTAAGTACGTAATTAGGGTCAACAATTAATTAGAATTAGAGGTAAAAAAAATGGGTCAAATTGGCTAATATATTTTTGTAATACGTTTACGTTTAATTGTATTTGTGGATGAATAGGCGACATCTACTGTATAGGTTACCAACTTTCCACGACGATCGGAATCTAATTTGCTAATAACACATTTAGTCTTTGATTCAATACTTGAAAATATATTATATCAATACATGTTGCTGTTGGGGCAGTAACTCTTGTCGGCTCATAAAAAATAAAAGTGATTGTGTGACTGAAACAAATACCTATTAGTCTGTATACAGTGTATATATATAAATACATACAAACGTACAAAATAATACCTATCATCCAACACAATTACATTGAAATCTCTATAAATCAAAAGATAATAAAAAGTATGAAACTACTGGTTATCTACTTTACGGACCAAAACACGACAGTGTCAAACATTGTCATTATGGCGGCAGGAACATATAAGGCTTTGGATCTTTACCAGGGTAAGTTGCAGCACAGCAATTTCCTAAAGATAGCGCGAAGCATATATGCTGCAAAATGTGTCACCAAAAAGGAGCAGCAAACGTTAGACGAGGTCACTAACTGCCCGCAATAAGTTAGAATCGTTTGGGGGGCAAATCTTAAATAAATAAATATTCCTGGACAAGTTCCACAAATTGAATCTAACCCCAAAGTAGTAGCAAATTATATGCTTGTGGTATGGGTGTCAGTCAAGTAGACCAATACACAGAAATGCTTAAATAGATACCAGAGTAAATTTAACAAACATCTGGACCCGGAAATGCAGAATCTACATGTTCGTCACACAAATGTCTGCCCCGTTAGGAATCAAACCTGAGCCTCGCGTTTGGTCGGTGGAGTTAGGCGTGTACTCTGGCCCCTGGACCAACGAGGCGGTAAATAGATTTTGTAATATCAAAAATATTTTTGGTTATAGTTTTTGTTTATTTTGTTTATATTATATATTTTTGATTAATAAATTGTTTATTTGGATATAAAGATTAATATTATTAAATTTCTTAAAACACCTTCGCAAATAGTGTTTTATTGAAACTAATATAAATTACCATAAAAAGGATACCAATGAGTTAACCTTAAATATTCTATAGCTGTTTTTTTTTGCCTAAAAATTTTCAACACAACATTTTTGTCGTACATAATTTTCGCTTAACTTTAATCGTTTAACAGTGCAAGGAAAATTTTAAATTCTGTTGATAATTTCATAGGTACGCTTCTTAGAATTATTGTGTTATCCCCTTTATAAATGTGACAAAATTTAATTCAATCCGGCCGTTTAAGTGGATGAAAAATTTTTTTAAAAATTCTGCTGTGGAGATACTTAGGCACCACTGAAACTAATAAAAGCGTCTAAAATTATTTAAGTCTAAGTAATTTAAGTTTAAAATCATAAGTTTAGCAAGACTGTTTGTATGAGTGTTTACTCGAAAATAAATTACAGTTTGATGTAGCCACCGGGCACGTCCAGAAGTCGAGCTCCGCAATAATATCGAGGAGACTCGTGATAGTCATCATAATGTCAAAACACAAATTAAAGCCTCTACTGAAAACCGGCAACTCAGAGTATCAAGCGGCATAGAGTATACTCAAATTTCAATAAGTCATTATTGCTCAATTAAAGTGATAGATAAGTATTTGTTTATTGGATGACTTTTTTTGTGTTTGGAGTATGAATTTGTTAAATTATTAAGTGACTATATATAAATATTTGTGTGTGTTACCATATGTCATGACCAGTTACTTATATACTGATATCAGTATAAGTAAAAACAAGAAAGACCCTTTCTAAACCTACAAAGGTTAGTATTATAAATAACATTATTTAAATTAGTATGTTTTATTGTAAAAGGTTTTATCATATGTACACATACACATTTATTGTTATATCACATTCATTTCTCTTCAAGTATTTTGAAAAATTAGTAACGACTCTTTATAGTTTCAAACTATTATTTAAAAAAAAAGGATGTTATAAAAAAATCAAAAGAAAATTAATTTTACACTTCAAATTTTGACAAGAATCGAAACAAGTATTTGATTTTCTAAGGAAATTTCAACTATGGATTATTAAAAAGAGATAATTAATAATAATTATAAGTAAATAATATAAAGATTGTCACAGTATTTGCAGCTAACTCTTATAGTCACAGTTATCCATAAGCAGTGGTCACTACTTTCCTACAGGAAGTCCATTTTATGAATAATTAACTGAACTTACAATAACCTTATTAGTTAGTTAAGTTATTTACATCTCAACATTTTTAGTTATTTATACTGGATACTCACAATATATTTTTATTTTATTTGTCGAGTTAATATATCGCGAGTATCCCGTATAAATTAATAAAAATGTTAATAATACGTTACGGTTTCATATATATTTACATCTCGGTTAGATATTAAGAGTAGAATAACCAGCTGTTTGGCTATATGCAATGACTAGAAACCCGCCGGATGGAAAACTAAGATAGAGCCTAAGGTGGAGGCACTCTTAGATAGAAGAAGCTTATTCACTCTTTCTTTACTCAAAAATAATACTGTTCCGGAAAACTGACTTCGACCGAGAACTCCAGCCCTTTGCAACAAAAAAATTATTACCTCGATCGTATGAGGGTGATATCTCGCAGTACATCTTGGGTTTCGGTATAAGAATAGAGACGATGAGATCAAATTATGAAGACCCTGTGCGTGTTCTCCAAAGTGTATCCTGTAGAAGATCGGTAGACACGCAACTCTACGACGATGCTCATAACTAAACAATCTTGAGGCACAAGTTCGGAGTCTCCAATTAGCCATTTTGCTCATTGATCAATTGATTCCAAAGCAGCGAGTTGATAGTTGGTAGGTACATCCAGCTCACAAGTGACAACAGTATTCCATACGTTCGGAGCTGTGCAAGATATAATGCAAGCAATAATCTTTGTTTGAAATACTGTTTCACCCTGGTTACAATTCGAAGTTTTCTTGCCGCTGTTTTAGATTTGTAATTTCGAAAATTTTCGAAATAGGGTTTCACAGCAACCCCAATCATCTAGAATAGATGGAGATATATTAAACGCAAACTTTTTTTGTGGAGAAAAGACACGCTTGAGTTTTAGAAGCTTTACAAGACTCGCGGCACCCTGATCCGATATCGCTTATAACGTACAGCATTAAAACTATTCTCTCCCTGCTATGCTTGTACCGGACAAATATCTCTCAACAGTCTCATCCTCAGCATAGCTTAAGATGCTAGGTACCTATTAAATCATTAGTATGTAACAGAAACAATTTTGCAGAGATGACACTCTTTTGAGGAACATCGTTACTGATATGATTAAGGCCAGATGCACATTCGTCTATAACTATTCGCATAAGTCATTCACTCAGGAAGTTCCTTAACCATGTACAAAGAGACGGACAGATAACATACGAGTTCAGTTATAAAGGAGACCTGAGTGACAGACTCTGTAAAAAACCTATGAGTTATCGAGAGAAATAGCGATTACCCCGCCTGATCTTTCGACAGCTTCACCACATACATAGGTGGTATGAATTTGAAAATGTCTAGCAGATCGTTTTTAGCGGAACCCATACTCTCAGTCATTGAGGAGTTCGCTACCTTCGAGATAGGCCATTAGTTGACGATTCTATACATACTCCATAATTTTGCTAACTAAAGAGGTGATTGATATATGCCTGTAGTTTGAACGATCTGGGGGCTAATTCTGTAACTCAGTTTCCAACTCAAAATGGAAAAGTGTACATCAAATGACGTCATTTGTGTTTGCTATCTCTATTGTATTTCTGTTGGTCACTGGAGATAGCAAATATAAAACACGTCATTTGACAGCGATTTTTTGTACACTTTTCCATTTTAGTTGGAAACTGAGTTACAGAATCAGCCCCCTGAGCTACTAACTTTCTTAAGCACTAGTTGAACATTAGCATTTTTTCACGTAGGCAGTGCCAGTTTTAACAGAGATAAGAAATAATCGAGTCCAAATAGGACATAACTTTGGCGCAAAGTTTCTTAACTCCACTGCCGGTATCCCATCGGGTCAACTAGCTTTATTCGCTTCCGAATGTTCCAGTATATATGTGTAGGAATGATATAAACATAATTTTTCTACAAAGAAAGATGTAAACAAACTGTCTATATCTTTCACAGCGTGAGCCAGACAGTTTCAACAGTGGTGGATGTGAGGACCGGCAGATTAAAATATATAACACTTGGTTGTTTAACTTTGTTATATTTACTTTAAAAACAAAGCAATGTGTTTTCTCGTGGTATTTCGAGGCGTCCGGTCAAATATTACTTGCTTCTTTCATAATGTCCTTTATTTATAATCTATGTTTATTTCTACTGAATGAACAAAAGAAGAGTCCGGATCGACTTTGGCCACTTTATTACTTTATGTTTATCAATTTCCGAGTTTAATCTACAGAAGTGTTTTATCATGCTTTAATAAGTCTAAAAATGACAACCGCACTAATTACTCGTACTATTTTTAAGCGAGTGTGCATTCTACTGCCTTATGCTCTACGATCAGGACATAAAAAAGCCCTCGTTGTAAGTACAACATGATTTCATCACCTGACGTCTCTTGCGGTACCTTGATTTGCTAATACGCAGTAATTCTAGTGGTAATGAGTGGTTAGGCGACTTTCCTAGAAGCGGCTAATGTCGGGTTTGTACCTGCTGCTGTGCAATTTGTGCCTTTTCATTACTAATTGTAAATGGTACTTACAAAGTGTTTTGAAAATGATGCTCTGTTTTAGATTTAAGTATTTTTTGTATATTAACTACCTCTTGTTGCAGCTTTTCGTGACGTATTTTCAATATCTTCTATTTATTACACAAAAACTAAATTTTAATCAAGATCATCAATGCTGTAGCAAAGGTTAACGACACTAATGTATTAATTATTATGTGACGTTAAAATCGGCAAAATAATGAAGAGTTTTTTAATCGAATCATTACTTGTTATAAAAAGTAAATTATCTACGTTAATCGAAAGTACACATCGCAATAGCTGGGCCCTGGCAAGTCAGACAAATACTGACCCAAGAGAAAATTGACCCAGAAAGAGTTACTTGTAAGTGTTATAAGTGCTTGGTTGACTAGTGCCACTGTCAGTATTTACAGTTTTATCAAATCTGGCCAGACGATTACGGCAGACGTCTATTGTCAGCAATTATTTCAAACCGTGATGGAAAAGCTAGCTGATAAACAACCGAGGCTGGTCACAGATCCTTCACGACAATGCTAGACCACATACTGTACGACAAACGGTTACCAAGTTAGAAGAGCTCTTTTAAGACCATCATAATGACCTTGCTCAAACAAATTAGGTACGACATTTTTAAACTTCTTACAAGAGAAAAAATCAACTCCTATGGGGCAGTCCAAACCACCTTTAAATACTTTATTGATTCCTGCCCGAATGTTTTTTTAGTAAAAGGATCAATTAACTGATTTTGATTTTGGTTGGAAAAAATGCCAACTTCATAGGCAAGGACCTAATATAATCGAATAAAAGACCTTAATATAGTTAAGTATACTACAGTTTTGCGCAGATAAGTTGTTTTTTGCAAATACAAAAATAATTTTGTTTGCATATCCAAAACAAAGGTTTATGTAATTTTATTTTCTATAGGTATATTACATCAAATCTTATATTCAATGTTTACAATTAATTGATGTGGCGACCCCATCATCTGTTAATGTATTGAACTGAGTCCGCTAATTACAACAGACCATCTGCCTTTCTGGCTGGCAGCTCGTAAGAGGTGAACGCAGGCTAACTCATGATAAACAAGACCGTTGGTGGCAAAGTGTTATATTTACTCCGTCATTATGACTATCATGTATTAGTGTTGAAGATAGGGCAGCCGGTAGACTTGACTCTCTCTTCCCCCCCCCCCTCTCTCTAATCTCTATCTATTTATCTATTTATCGAATAGCTGCACAACGCTCTACAACAAGTGAAAGTCTTTTAATTTTTTTTAATTACATTCAGTTACCACTTCTTAAATTTGTTGCATGCAAATTTGTATTATTGTTAACTTTTGGATGAATTTAAAATTACTTTTATTATTATTAGATATATTTGTTGTAACAAACGGTGACATAATTTCATTCATACTCCCTTCTATTATTTTTCTGTGCTAAATATTATAATGAGGATTCCAGACAGTGTTACAAATAACAATACTCAATTTTGCTGCGTACCATAGAATTAAATATTAAATATTTCGTTGGAGAATCGTTAAAGGAGCTACAACTTCGTAAAATTAAAATAAGAATCTGGAAAATCTTTTTAACTTATAGATATATGAGCATGAATGAAAGACGTTCATTCGCCTAATCGCCTCTGTGGTCTAGCGGTCTCGCTTCGGAATTAACTTCTTGAGATCCCTGGTTCGATCCCCGGGTCGGGCAACTAAAAGACTAGAAAATTTGTATTTCAATTTTCTATTAAAGATAACCTTGCCCAGGATCGGCTATGTGCCTGGTTTGGCAATAGGCTTGCCACCTATCACATTGTTGAGCTTAGTGTCTTCGTCTAGGTGTCGGCGCCCTGGTTGTGCCTCTGCCTAACTCTTCGGGGATATAAGCGTGAAGATACTTTCATTCTTTCTTTTCTTTTACTTTTGTTCCTTAAAGATTTGTTTTTCCGATTCGCTGCGAAAGGAGCAAATGCTATAACATTTGTAAGTATTGAAGGTCATACCGTTGCGGGTACCAGAACCAGCTAGCCAATCTGTCGAGGTTACTCTGAAATTTATAGATGTCGAACATCGACACGTCTGTAGAAATTCAGGATGTCCGCAAATAAAAGTCTCTTTGAATCTAAAAATTATATAGGAACATTATGCATCGAAAAATTAAAGAGATTTGGCCCGGGACGATAGCCTTAAAGCACTCTAGACAGTGCTTTAAAAATCTTCGACTGAAAGCCTTTAATGATTTCAATCGACTCTCTATTGAAGAGGTAAGATGTGAACCAGCTCAACAAGTTTCCTTTTATGCCATTCTGCTTTAACTTTTTCAAGAGTATCAGATGTTAAACTCTACCAAATGCCTTGCTAAAATCAGTATAAATTGCATCAACAGACTGGCGTGCGTCTACTTCTCTCGCTAAAGATCCGTAAATGTAGTCATATTAAAAGCGGTAGACCGCGCTTCAACGATATAAACGAACGAACTTCTATATTTTTGAACAAGCTCAGGATCGGGACTTTAACACATTTATAACTAGCTTGACTGCCTCGTTGGTCGAGTGGCTAGCGTACACGGCTAACTACAATTACGAGGCTCGGATTCGATTCCCAAAAGGGGCTGTCATTTGTGTGATGGACATTTAGATGTCTGTATTTCCGAGTCAACGTATTTATAAAGTTTATTCTGGTATCTATTTGAGTATTTCTATGTATTGGAACCGTTGACTGACATCCATAACATAAGCATATAAATTGTGTAACTTGTCCAGGAATATTTATTTATTTAAACAAAATATAGGTAATTGGTGAGATGCCATCCCATTTACAAACTTTGGTACAATCAAGCCTTTTCGTTTCTTTTAAAATTAATTAAATGATACCGAGCAAAGAAAATTGCTTGAAATTATGAATGTAGAAGCAGATACGTGACTGGGTGTGCTGTTCATATAATGAGCAGAGGAAAACTGCTCAGCGCACAAATTGCAGGCATCTGGACTCACAAACGCCTCTTTTATTTATAACAAAATATGACCAAAACGGCTTTGGGTTAGATTTTGAAGTTCCGGTTTAGGGGATAAGTTAGCCGGTAAACTTGCTTTTGCTCGAGGCCTTATATTCCGATCTCAGGTTCGCAAAGTGCCATTATCACCTGTTGTGTCTCTAAATGGCGTAAATTTCTTAACATCAGGAAATCCGTCTGCTTGTTTGCCTTCCAATATCATAAAAGTAAAAAAAAAATAAGATTATGGTTTTTAGTAATTTTTTTTGTGTTTGTCGAAATACACAAGAAAATCTATGAGAGGGTGATGACCATCAACGATGGACAAACAGTCCAAGCTAACTGACAGGTTTACGATATTTATGTTGCCATCGAAAATTTCATCATTATGCTTGCAAATATTGTTAAACTTCTGGAATGAATAAAATGACATAAAATCAAGGAGCTTAGTGTCGTAAATGTTATACGTACTGTTATTTACTGCGCTCTGACTATTTGTAGTTTCATGTACACAACCAAGGTTCCTTAAGTTAAAGTCACTAGCGAAAACTGAATTGCTGTCTTTGTGCGTATCAATTGCACGGCTGTGGCCATTTAGAAAATCTTTGGAAACTTGTACTCGAAAGGGTGGAGGGATATATACGGCACAAATTTTTAACTCGGTAATAGTTAAAAAAGAATGTAAATCGATATCCAAAGGTTCTCATATTCATATTAAAAAACAATATTTGCTTAGACTGCAAATGCTTAGCTATCGCAAGCAATACAACGCCGTCATCCATCTCTGCTTATAAATCTACTTGTGTTTCGGTTTAATCTAAAAACAACATTCTATTTTCCTAATTGTAATAATATAATATTCACATAGAAGTGCTTATTTAAAAAATACAACTCAGTGTACCTCTCCGTACCTATATGCATAGTAAACAGCCAATTACGATATGAAAAATCTATACGACATAAGTTATAAATTACGGCTGAATATATAAATAATAATACTATAGTTTGTGTACGTTGGCTAGAGACACCTGTGTTACGCATCTACTGTGGAACAAAAAATCTTTGCATTCGGAAAGACTTGTGTGGATTATTTGCTTTAAATTTACTTGGCATCAAATTGAAAACATACAATACATAGAGAATATATATTTGATATATTCTATATGTATTTGATGGAGAAAGCTTTTATTCATATTTTGTGTACAAAAAAAAGGAAATCAAAAAAAGTTTTACTTTAGTAAATAAGTGTCTTCACGTCAATATCCCTGAAGGGCTAACAGAGGCACAACAGGGTACTCAGGATTAGCCAAAAGTATCGAGGTTCTACAATGTAATTAGCGGCAAACTTATTGCCAATCGGGCACTTCTCTAATTCCGGGCAACGAAATTTTAGGAAATTAAAAAAAACACATTGTTGAGACACCACATTTAGCCGCCTCTGTGGTCTAGCGGTCCGGCGCGGCGTCGGACTTGATTTCTTACGATACCGGATTTGGACAACAAATATGTAAAAAATGTGTATTTTCAATTTTCTAACGAAAACGCCGTTGTCCGGGATTGGACATGTACCCGGTTGGCGATAGGCTTGCCAACTATTACATTGTGGGACCTAGTGTCTTCGGCTAGTCGTAAGTATTCTGTTTGTGGCTTGGAAAAATACATTTTTGACTTAGCCGACCTAGAAATCGAATTCGAGAACTTACCTGTTCATGTCAATTACCAGACGACAAAACGAAAAAGGCGTTAAAAGTCGAATGTTATGTTATCTACATTATTTCTTAGTTATCTATCAGCCATCAAAAAATGTTTTCAAGTCGACTGTGTTTTTCATATTTTAGCTATCTTTAAGTTACGTGGATCATACTTGTTTATTTTGGGTGTAATTTTTTTTAATCTGCGATCCCTGAATATTAGAACAGAGATTTCCCAATAACGTCGGTGATACTGTGTCTCTTCCACATAGACTATAAGATCACATTCTTGGTCATACTATTTACATTACCAACTTCATCCGAAGAGTACCCAAAAAAACAACCAAACCGACTATTTCGGATTAGCTACCATTTTATAGACCTAAAAATCTTAATGGAAACAACAAAACAATTAAGTTTTTACCGAACGTCCATACGAATAAAACTGTATGGAATGGTTTCATTGGAAAAAGCCAACAACTCCATCATTGAGAGGTTTATACGACCTATCGTCCCTATATAACCCCGTGTAAAAACGGAACATCATTATGTGTATGCCAAATTTCATCGTAATTCCTTTACTTTGTGTTATTATATATAAATATAACCTTTGAGTCATCTTTACTTTTTAAGCATTCAAATATCGTTTCTCGATATTGAACTTGCAAGAAAGTTTCTTAAACTTATCTAATTTCACATCTGTAATGAAACAATAGCCAATATAGAATTTGACACCAAGACTAGTGTTACGTAAAGTAAAACGTTAGATTGCGGTCGCACATCTAACCGCTGCGCCGGCGCATCCACGATATTATGAACGTTGCACTTTAGAGCGAGAAGGCAGTATTCCGTCTTCTTTCCCCACGGCCGGTCGCTGCACGTGTGCCCTGACAAAAACGGGTTTTGCTCGAGGACGGCACAAGATTTTATTAATTTGTGTTTCTTGTACATTTTGTATTTTACCTTCGTAGCCCTGATGCCCTGGTGCTAGTCATCGATCTTACTGATAACAAATTGTTTTCTTTGTTCTGTCTGTGTGTTTGCTTTATTTTTTATGAAAGTGTCATTATTTTTGTATTTTTACTTTTCTTTAAAATTTTAGCATTGCTTTTTCAAGAAAAGGATTTCGTTTTTCGTTTTTTGTTTATAAGTAACAGCAACATTAATAAGAATCGAAATTAAGAGCAATATTCTTCTATTATTTAAAAAAAAATATGATAATGTGTCTTCATTTTTAATTCCTATTACTTAAGACAATGTATTGACTAATCTCTGCTATAACATATCAATTGAAAAAAGAATAGTAGGGATGGAAAAATGAATTATAATGTCTTGTAAGACAAAATTATAATTTAATAACACATTTGCATTGCATACCGTAATTTGGTAGAACATATTGACTTAAATATCTTTGTGACAACTTCCTTAAGGTATATTCCGCAAGTAAATAAATTTAATTTCATTCATATTTCTTTACACCTAGTTTCTTGCAAGGAAAAAAGAGAGTAATGAGTGCCAAGTGAGTGTAACTTTAATGCGCGGTTAGAGCCGCAGGCAGCAAACAGTCTCTAAATTATTGGGAAAATTTTATCATTCGTGTCATTTCCTTTTTTAACCGACTGTAAAAGAGAAGGGTCTCAATTCGACTGCATGTTTTTTATTTAGGTATTTGTATCTTTGTAACACGATTTCTCGCCCAATCGGCTTGTTTTAGAAAGAAAGGTCATGATTCCGATTTTGGCATGGTTTTTGATTTCATTCATCAATGATGATGTCGTCAATGTAGACAAAAAATGTATTATTAGGTACAACTTAAAACTACTAGTAGGGTGTTGATAAAATTTCTGTGGGACCTTAGAATTGATAGCTTTATCTTTTAAAAAAAATCACGACGTGGCGTGGTACAAAATAAAATAGACTTGGTTTTTGCAGTCTTTTGCACACAAACGAACGGAAAAGTAATCTTAGTAAGAAATACACGTCAATCCTAGCCGGAAGGAGGGGGTGCCTTAGCGGCAACGAGTTAACGCAAAATTATTCAACCTAGTCATAGACACGATGTTGAAGCAAAATTAATCGACGTCAACCTGCTGCAAAATAAAGTGGGGGCTAGGGAATTTATACTGATAGGAATATGAACTGGAATAACTCATACTATTAATTTCCATTGATAATATTTATATAACAAAAGTGTTAAAACACGGGCGGAGACGCCGATATTTGCAATATCTACTTTGTAATTTTTTTTAACATAGTTAACTAAATTTTTTTTTACAGAACGACCTTACTCGGAGTCCGATCTACCTCGAGCTCAACAACCAACACAACAGTGCCGGCGCTCTGCTTCATCGCCTCCTCTAACCCTCAATTTCGACTCCGACCTCGAGGATGACGTTTTCATAAGTCCGCGAACGGACAACGGAAATGATCCATTTTCAACGACCAACCTTGAGATATTTAGGTATGGGAGTCCTAGAACTCCTGCGGGGGTGCTACTCAATCCCAGACGGGATC
>NJDC01001249.1:282226-321332 GCA_002245475.1 Calephelis virginiensis
CCATCTATCACATTGTGGGACTTAGTGACTTCGGCTAGTCGTGGGTGCCCTGGTTGTGCCTCTGCCTACCTCTTCGGGGATATGGGCGTGAAGATACTTTTTTTTTATACAAAGAAGCTGGTTGTGGAGACTGTGATAGCAAGATTGGGAATGTCAACTTAGGTCTCCCCGGGTAACTAAGTACATCCATCCAATTTCGCAATGTATGTGTGTACTGGCAATTTTTCATCTGCCATTCTTATAACATGAACCAAACAACAGAACATGCCCTTACTCATTATTGTAACAAAATACTTATTTTTAATCTCACTCTTTCTCAAATCTTATTGTTACGATTGTCGTCAATCAAACTATCCCTGCAAAAAGCACTACCGGGATAAACATCATTTATTTGTTCCAGTGGTACTACGTCTACTAACACTCTTGAACACGTTCTGACTTCATCTCTTTCATGTGCTATTTTGGTTTCATTTGCATTCAAATGTAGATACGCCTTTTTCTTTCCAGTCGTCATTCATTAGTTCATTACTTTTTGCAGCTCAGATGATTTGGAGCCCAAAATGACATCATCGATTGTTTATAGCAGGCAGGTCACCACTAGGTCATATAATTTTTCTTTTTTTTTTTGCATCCACGATATCTTAATTTTACAATACAGACATTTTAAAATCTTTTAAAGATTTTGTTAGATCTGCAGGTAGTCAATTTTCTCTTAGATATTTCACATCGAGCACGTCCAGTTTACAAAAAAATTTAGTTTCCTTCAATTTTTTTCGTAACGGTTTTTACATATCGTGTTCCCTCTTTCGTTCTTTATTTGCTTTGTATCTTTATTAATTTCTAACTAATGAAACCATCGTCATCCGAGATAGAATATGTGCCCGGTTGGCAATAAGTTTGCTCTCCATAGCTTTGTGGAACTAAGTATCTTAGGCTAATCGTGCGTGCTCTAGTTGTACCTTTGTCAACTTCTTTGTCATTATGTACTTAAAATTCATCATACAGCTGTTTGTGTATAAGTGGAAGAAGGCAGAAACAGTTTAATTCGCTCCGGAGCGGTGGTGGGTACTAGCCCCGATGGGATTATACAATGCACTCTACTGGCTACCACCTATCTATAACTGTCTGAATTAATTTTACAAAACAGTTACTTAAGATTTAGTATTTAAATAAACAAATGGACGCAAACTGGTATATAGTATAATCCGTCCACCCAGTTTGCGTCAAGGTAAATTACGTATATCTATTTCTATTACCATAATTATGTGGACGCAAATTGGCTATTTTAATAAGCATAATTATAATAGTAAACACAAAATAAAACCCCATCCTTATAACATATTTCTTTATATTAAAACAAAGGATCAAGTTGGAAATAGTAAGAGTTCATGTCCACCCTGGACGCAAATTGGCTAATTCGTAAAATTGGTATACCAGTTCGCGTCCACCTAATTTTAACTTTAAAAATACAATAATCAATCAAAATCTTTATTATTTTTATTCTTTTATTAATTTTCAAGGTCTAAGAACTAATACAATTTAAACTTAAAATATTGAAAAATTACGTATGCAACGCGCGCCAGTTCACTATTTTTTTTACTAAAATTATAGCTATTTACACAACTTTTTTGTATAGCTAAGATTCATTATTTTTTTAAAACAGGAAAATTATGTGTATGTGTGTTTCTAATATATTGTATTATAGACAGAAACGACTTTTCATTTCCCTAGTATGTTAGAACACTTATTTTTAAGGGTTATTTAAACGGTGTCCGCGAAATGGACGCGAATTGGGGGGTAGACACGAACAGGCGAACATACCCTATTGCAAATTTTTTGTTACTTTTAATATTAAAGTATCTTCACGCCCATATCCCCGAAGAGGTGGGCAGAAGCACAACCAGTACACTCACGACTAGCCGAAGACACTAAGTCCCACAATGTATCACTTTCAATATAATATTTAACAAGAAACTTTAACCTTTATAGATGAAAACTTATTCTCATTCTGAGTTTTTGAATTTCTTTTTCGTTTCGAGTAGTTTCGGTGCTATCAAGAGAGAACACTTGGTTGCAAGTTTTTCGTGATTATTTACTTTACATTTTATGTTAATGTTAAGTAAAATGAATAGATGTTGGTGCCGTGTTATACAGTTAAAGTGCACAGGTGAAGTATTCATGAAGAAATTAGTTAGTGTATTTCCTCGTTGCCACCAAATTTTAATAGATGAGCTAAGCTAAGCAAGTATCTAACATGACTTACTATGACTATTCATTACTATAATAAAATAAATTGAAAATTTACATTGTGTCATCAAGACACTGTTTGATAGTTAGCACCGTATCTTCAACACGAACCCACGTGTTAAGACATTTATTGCACATTTCATTAGATTCCATTCTGCAATTTTATTTCCTCAACATAATCATATCACCGAAAGTTACCAGCTACACAGTTAACAATAATCTATGAAAGCAATAATTATGGTTCTACAATACTCTAATAGAGTATTTCCTACAATCACGCACGAGCCACAAACCTTTGTTCTCTAAATGAATCATTGCTGAGTCGGTGAACCGTGCATCATACAACATTTAATATTTATGCCATAGTTAATGGAGGCGATGTTAACACCTTCTGGAAATTGAACGTTGCATTTAAAAAGTGGAGTTGTGAGATTTATTATCAGTTCCTAATCCTCAAAATCCTAACAGTTGGAAAAATTGGACGTATGCAAAATGTATGAAAGCGATTTAGGCGAATTATTGTTCTCCGTCCAGGCCCTTTCAAACGTGCGCTATCCTTAACAATGTTATAACATTTAAGTAGGGACGCCGAAAGGTCTTATGCTGCTTTATTTTGTTTCAAGCTTCAAAAATTCTGCTGTTTTTTTCAAATCTTTATGAATTTTTATGAATGCCTAGGAAATCAGTGTTTTTTTTTTGCAGTTTTAATAAGTGTCTACATACCTACATTATTGATAAGGCTTAGCACTTTAGGTTGAATAGGTGCATTTAAATTATAAACAATGTTCGCTATCTATAAACTTTTAAACAACTCAAAGGATTAATAGACGAATGTAGATTTTGATCATAGTTTGGTTATTTAGTAATTATTTGCTGTCTGCTATTTAGTTTAATTGACATTTGCTTTACGTATTAAAAAAAGTGTAAACATTTGTGTACTTATGTAAGTAAATAGGCCACGTACTTTATAACAGCGATGTCTTTTGTACCGGTTAATACTTATCGATTTCGGAAGCTCTTTTGTAGCTAATGGTCTTTAATAAGTTGTCATACAAAAATGTTCTAGTAGGAATATTATGTAAATATTATTTTTTATACAATCTAACCAAATCCGAAGACATCACAGTTATAAGCTGAACCAATTTTGAACTACAATCGTCACTTTTATAGACTTACACAAAGACAATCTGACCCAACACTAGAATTTTTGAAGGGATTTATGAGTAGAGATAATAATAAATAAATAAGTATCCCTGTCTCTGTGTAACAAGTGACACAAATTGAATCTAACCCCAAAGTAAGCAAATTATGTGGTTGTGGTATGGGTTTCAGTCAACGATTCTAATACATAGAAATACTTAAATAGATAACAGAAATATCTGCTCCTGTCGGGGATCGAACCCAAGCCTCGCGGTTGCTCGATGTAGTTAGGCGTGTACGCTAGCCACTTACAACGAGGCGGTCCAACGTGTAACATATAATAAACGCATTGTTGCTAGTAGAAAAATATAATCAAGGATTTTGAGTTGGACTTTTTTCGGGCGCTGTAAGAGCCATTTCGAAGAAACATATTATTACATACTAATATATGTTTTTAAAGGATTTGTAACCAATGCGTTGTTAATTGTATGTTGAAGTTCCTGTCGAAAGAGAAATAAAAGCTCTCCATCAACAAATTGCTGTTTAAAACGATCAGGCGGTAGCTCGTAAATGGCATAAACATAGGCTGTACAATCAATATTGTTAATGCATCAATAAAATAAAAAGTGCTGACTGAAGCGGAAATTAAATCTTTCTTAATACGAACCGCTCGCTTTACGCCCAAATAAAATATCCTACAACAGCTTTGTCTTTATTGATACGTATGGGTTGCGTCCAATATTTTCATGAAACATAAACGCGATTTTTTAACGACTGTTGATGTGAGATTGGGAAGCAAACAAACAAACGAACTTACTATTAGATTATATCACCGCTGACAACTCCTGAGAGTGGGAACACAGGTTAGCCTTATATTTTTTATACAGGTTACAGGGTAAGTCGACGATAAGATCTGTTATGAATCATTTCTGATTGATTTAACTACCAAATATCCTATCTTTAACCGTTTTCGAGATATTCGAATTTATTTGATTTTTATAAAATTTGCCGGTTTTTCGACGATTAGATTGGATATTTCAAAATGTATATACAATTATTATAATTTTTGATTTCATATTATTATAAATAATTGAATTTTTACATGTTAAATAATAATATGATTTATGACCTCAACAGTCAAAAGTTATCGTAAGGTAACTAAATAGATCGTCGACATCACGGCCTAAAAAAAAGTTATTTGAAAATTAAAAAAGTTTATTTTTCTTTCTAAAAAAATTAAGTGTCTTGTTTTTCAGATATATTTAATAATATCTAAGTCTTATGATCTATCTAATGAGATATATTATCAATCTAGGATTTTATGAGAATTCAGGGGAGTTAAAAGAATGAATGGCTTTGATTTTTCCCTTGACCGGGTAGAAAGCAAAGTAAAACACAATGAGTGACTACAAAATAACATTTTTTATTTTCCAAGAAAACATAATATCTACTTCTAAATTTCATGTTCAATATGTTCACCCCTGTTTTGCAGACATCGTCGCATTCTTTTACTTAGTCCGCTTTTTCATATACCAGTAGTGAAAATCCTTCCAATTTCATTCGTAGCATTAACAATTTTTTCTCTCAACTCTTCAATGGACGAAATTGGATTGGGCTTACTGTACACGAGGCTCTTTCTGTGCCCCCATACATAAAAATCCATAGGAATAAGGTCCGGACTTCTGGCAGGCCAGGGTAAAGGCCCACCTCGTTTGTTGGGGGTAACTTGTGTCCATCCATTCTCTGACACTTTTCCGGAAATAAGTATAGCATATTTGACAAACAGATTTAATAACAAAGCGATGATATTACAGCCACAGACGGCCTATTGAAATAACAACACGGAAGTCATCTTTGATTATCTTTAGGTACTTATCATTCACGTATCGCACAATACTTAAATTTATTTACATTCAGCGCAAACGCAACTTGGCAAGACGCCATTTTGAGTTTATTTCTGATATTCCATCTAGGACTCTATGTCAGATTGTTATTTGAGCATTCATCGAGTAATTTTGTTCTGTAAATTGTTGATATGTATACTATTTAAAACATTTTCAGGTAAAGATAAACAAGCAGAGCTAAGAGCAGAGCACAAAAAGACATGAGATTACCCAATCTGGGTACCCAAACACATTTTTTGCTTGCGGTTTGATTTGTATTATACTGATACATTTGGATTTCAACCTATAATAACTATACTAAAATTTTACAATTTGCAAAAAAATACCATAGATTTTAAGTAAATCTAATATTAATGTTACAAAAATGTTATAAAATATTTTTTTTAACAATTCTAACTTAAAAATCACTTGTTGGACATTGTCAGTTCTAAATGAGAGCACACGAATAACGTTAGCTTATAAATTTAAATGTCTTATCAAAACTTGTCCATCCAAAAGAAAATCATGAAAACACAAATCGTCGTATTAGGAAATTGGTAGAAGTTTCTCTATACAATTTTCTCAATACAGTGTTTCTATTTTCAATAGTAAAATACTACATAATATTTTTAAGTCCTCCGCCACCCTAAAACCCTCAAAAGATGACTTTCGTAGGTTTACGTTTACAGGGAAATAAACTTATTTCAGTATTTAGTACTAAATTAATTGCCCCACAAAACATTGTTGGGGCGAAGAGCAGGATTTACGCCTTATTGGACGGATTTGATGGTAGCACTTCGGATTACTGGCAGTGACTCACTTTACTGTGTGTTTCATAAAATTTAGATTAACTGCTGCCGTTAATATTTTTTAGTATTGACTCTATTTAGTTAGTGAAAGAATAAATAATAGTAAAATGAACATTCGAAATGGTGCGGGGAGAAAAATATGTTTGTATAGATTATAATCCAACTGTTTACACTACCTATAACTCGTAAGAGGTGAGCGTCGGTACGTTTGTCTCTACTTGCATAGCAAGATCTGGTGGTTGACGACTCAAAAGTTGGTATTACCTCCGTACCTATTCCTGCCACCGTAATGCTAATGTTAGTACACAGTGAAGTGAGTAATTGAGTGTGTATATTCTGGCTTATAGACATCATGTTACAATTGCATTGCTGTCCTATGGCTGGGATGGTAAGCCTATTGCGCACGTCAACCGTCTACCCTACCCTCCGGACCAGGCAGTGTCAATATGGCAATCATAATAGGTAAGTTTTTGGATCCTTAGCTGAGATGTTTGGCAACGCATCTGTGATACTCCTGATGTTGGGGATGTCCGTGGGCAGCGGTGATCACTTTCCATCAGGTGACCCACTTGCTCGTTTGCCTCCTCTTGTATAAAAAATAGATGTTTGTGAATAGGAATCTGTCTATTCCGATTTATAAAAGAGTGAAGTAGATCAGTTACGTCAGAAGCATACAATTCTAGCCTTAGCTTAGCAATGAACTTTAAGCATTTTTAGTGTTTATTAGTAAAGTCTGTATTTTATTTTAGCATAAGAAAAACTTAAAATTGTATCGGGTGAAAGATAATGTACTTCGTTGTATTATTAATTACTTACTTTCAAAATGACCTTGCAGTTCAAGTGCGTGTATGTATATTTGTGTTGCAATAAATCCAGCGATACACAACGCACAACTGTCATAACACCATTACGTTTGTGAAGACGTTAATGCTCACTAAACTGGTTGATATCAGTTCAAATATAACTACAGTGAAACTGTTACTGTTTGGTATCTTACCTACAAACATATCTTCTGTATAAATGAATCCCTCTTTCACGTGGTCATCGCAAATGATTTAAGCATAGTTTGTGATCTTCACACATTTATAAGAAAAAAATGCCAAAACAGGATTTGAATTGTCACTAGTCAAACTGGCAGAAAATCGTCAGCGGGAACCGAAGGTTGCGGTTTGAATGCCTGTTTGAGATGAACCATTGCATTTTAGGTTTACAAGAACTAAAGTTGAACGAAAAAAAATATGAAAAGAGAAAGGGTGGTTCGCAAAACATATTAAAATAAAAATAACTTGAGTTTGGATATTTCCTAATTGACCAATACATTTCAATCCTTACAGATAATGTAAACATACATTGTAGAGAACTATTCTTGTAGAAATTCACAGCGGGAGAGCTGCTACTAAGTAAGACGCAATAACAATTTGAAACCATGTCTCATTAAAAATAATTCAGACTTAAAACTCAGCTCAATTAAACTTAACTGTGACACAGTTCCTTCGCACATTAGTTAGTTCATAATTGAATATTACACTATTGATATACATAACATGTACTTATTGCCTTTTAACAGTAATACCAAATTCGTCAACATAATATTATTGTATAGGTGTTATCAGTTGTGTCTATCGCACTAAAATAATTATAAAAATAGGAAAACAGTTATTTCTTTGTACATAGAAATGCTTAGGGTCGCTCTGTGGTCTAGCGGTCCGGGTGTTGGACTTGACTGCATGAGGTCCTGGGTTCGAATCCCGGGGTGGTCAACAAAAAGAAAATTGGATTTTTCCAATTTTCTAATTTAAAAAAAATGTTGGTCGGGATTGGAAATGTTCCCGGTTGACGATAGGCTTGCCACCTATCACATTGTGGGATTTAGTGTCTTCAGCTAGTCGTGGGTGCTTTGGTTGTACCTCTGCCTACCTCTTCGGGGATATGGGCGTGAAGATACTTTTTTTTTTCTTAGGGTCGCTTGCACGTTTCTGGGTTAAATATTTTACGCTGAATTAGCTTCCAACCTAACGCTAAATCAATATACATTTGTCAATTTAACCATTATTAATTTTTAACCCATAAACTTGCTTGCACAACTTTAAATAATTCAAATCGAGAAACGACTTTAATTTTAATATTATATCGTCTAGGTTTACAAAAACTGAGTATTTTCCTCAAATTTTCTGGGATTCCATCATCAGATCTAGATTTGGCTGTAATGAAGTTAGCTTGGAAGCACGACCTTACAAGTAAAAAAAGTTTTTTTAATCAGTTCATAAATGTCGGAGAAGTCGACATTTATGAACTGTCAAATATGTAACATTCTTATTTTTTATGTCAAATAAAAAAGGGGCTGCTACGCCTTTTAATATTGACTTCTTTACAAATTCAGTAAATATCCAAATCGCTTTATAAAATTTATAGAGTTCCTTCGTATTCTTTACAATCCTGTCATCAATTTGTAGTATCATATGACAGTAAAATAAATCTTAATAAAAAACAATAATTTGCCAACTCCGTTTATAGTTTCCGAGTAACCGAGTAACGCACATTAAAAATTTGATGACGAAAATTATGAACTGAACAAAACATAACTCAAAACCCGAACTCACAATAGAAACCCCCAAACAATGTCTCAAATTGTAATATAGTTAAAAGGCGTATTTGTGTCTCATGATAATGTTCTACTCGATCTGAAGAGCAGACAAAAGGCTGCATTAAAATTAAACAAGGTAAGGACACTCTCAAAAATTAAATGCGCTGAAAATCGTAAGGGACACCGGATCTGAATTACTTTTGTATTTTGCCTCCAAAATGTGTATCCACATTTTCAAGGATCACTAGAGGGTTTCGAGCTTTTTGTTCAGCGTGTCCGCTTCCAAGCCCTTCGTCTACTTCCCCCGCAATACCTTATTCAAGTCTGTTAATATTCATAAGTAAATTGGTGGGATGATCTGTCACGGACGAGACGTCTACAAAATGTTATTCCATTTTTGTTGCTCTTTAGATTATAATTATTTTGGACTTTTGTGATTCAAATATCAACTTCACTTTTATACCTTAGTAAAATTGTATTCGTTGAACCAATATTTTTATATAGACATTTGCTCACATTTGCTACACGAAATCGAAATATCGTGTTAGCAACACTATTTATTTTACAAAAATTGTTGGCCTTTTTCAAAATTAAACAAATAATGATAAGATTAAAAATGCAATTTCATAGTAAGCTGTCATTTGCATCATCATCATTTGTATTAAAACTACTAGCTACTACCTGCGGCTTCGCCCGCGTTTTCACAGAAACCCGGTGTGCTATCGGGATTAAAAATAGCCTATATGTTAATCCAGGTCACAATCTATCTGTCTTCCAAATTTCAGACAGATCCGTTCAGCCATTCGAGCGTGAAAGAGTAACAAACATCCATACATCCATACTTACAAACTTTCGCATTTATAATATTAATAGGATAGGATTATAGTTTTAATGCAAATGATGCTTTTGTTTTAATACTCGTAATACAACGATCAAAAAATTTATGGATACTCTATTCGAATTTTGTTTGTTTTTTAACATTCACTCCTTTTTTACTTATTTAAAATAATTAAAATTCTGTTCAATTCTAAATTCAGAATTTAAAACGCTCAATGCTCACAAATATTCAGGGATATTTCTGTGCCAAGTAAACACCTGACTCATTTAAATATTTCCACCCCTCAAGACTGTGATTCCCATAAGAGATTAAAAAGAAAGCCATCGCATTGTGAGGACGCCCACTTGTACGCGACGGAGCAATCATCCGAGACGCTGGCAACGAAAAAAGACCGACAGAACACAGTGAAAAAGCGAAAAACATCGCGAAAAAGTAAAACAAGTTAAAGAAGGGTGCTCACAAACGAAATGGAGATCGTGGATTTGTAAATGACGAGGTTGCTGAATATGTGGGCCCGTGATAATGGAGACATGTCAGCTTTTTGTTGTACTAAGTAGCTAATGTAAGTGCGGTAGCCAAAAAAACTTTAATAGAGATGTGAAATATTTCTACAAATTAGAAAATAAATTAGCAAACCACCATACCATAATTTCGGAGATAATTTTTGATTGACAGTAATAGGTTCTTTTGAAAAATCAAAGTAGTAACCACTTAGGGCTGATTTCATCGATCATATAGAAAACCGAGTTTATTAAAACGAAGTTCAGTGTAAACGAGTTCAACTGTCGGTTGCGATTTCAGTAGCTTGCAGCATTAACATTCAAATGAACAATATTCTTATATTCTGAATATCTACGTAAGTAAATAGTAATATTTGAAACAGTGTAATAAAATATTTAAAACTAGCTGCTACCTGCGGCTTCGCCCGCGTTTTCACAGAAACCCGGTGTGCGATCGGGATTAAAAATAGCCTATATGTTAATCCAGGTCACAATCTATCTGTCTTCCAAATTTCAGACAAATCCGTTCAGCCATTCGAGCGTGAAAGAGTAACAAACATCCATACATCCATACTTACAAACTTTCGCATTTATAATATTAATAGGATTGTATACTTTAACCAACATTTCTTTGATAATAAAACTGACCTGACAGACAATCTTAAAAATTGATTAAATGCGTTTTTAGGTTGATTGCGTTTAACGTCTAAGTAGGTTACTCCAAAACTTTATGACAAATTGAGACGCAAGAACGGGATCAAACACAAAATTGAGGAGATATTTGTATGTCTATTTATTTATTTATTTTTATTTTTATTGTACACCAAACAAATATAGTTTGCACTAAAGGCGAACTTAGTGGCCATTGGTTCCTCCATTTTTGGGCCCAAAGAAAAACTATTAAAACATTATTTCAATATATTTCACATTAATAATGGATAACTTAATAATTTATTATCTATAATATTGTTAAGTAAATGTTTTCAAAATAATGAGTTTAATTTGGATAAAACCGTGGACTATAAAATATAGAATATTTAATGTTAGTGCATTGTTTCTTGGCTCCTATATTTGTAGATTATAAATAAAGGAGTCAAAAAACTAAGCTTTCGCTACCAATAGAAAAAGAGTATTATGTTATATCTGTTAGATACAAACCGAGCCAGCAGGCAAATTTTCTGTTTGTCTGAAACCAATAAAAAAGTACTGTTGATGTAGTCTTACGCGTGTACTATAGAAAGAAAAGAATTGATGATGTGTTGCTTTACAAGACCGTATGCATGTCAAAACTACTTCATAAATAAGATTGCCGGCTACCATGTTCTCCATATCATACCACGACTATAGTCATTACTGCAATTAAAACAGCATGTAGAGTTAAGACGACGTTACCCAAAAGAGGGCTACGTTGGACATCTCCCTCGCCTGTTAGACTAACTACACTGATAACTACTACTTAGCCGTGATATGAAATACAAAAATTAAATAATAATAAAACATTTTAGTCTGTTATGATGCCGTTATATTTTGATATTATTTTATAATTTCGAACTTCAAAATGTTTGTGTATACTGTAAATAATATTACGAATATATCTGAATTACTTTATCTATTGATCCGAAGAGAACAAATCATTGCGTTTGATAATCCGAACAAATCATTGCGTTTGATAATAATATTTTTTTTGATATTAATCAAACATCCAAGTCATTTCTCATATTTTTCTTACTATTTTTCTTAATTTCTAATTTTATTTTCCTCTCTCTACGCAGTCTACTAGAATTTACTTTTTGCTGCACTGTGCTATTTCCATACATATTTTGTAGTGACAAGCTTTGAAAATTTTTTTTGTAACTCCGAAAATGAAAAAAAATGGGAATGACATATCAATTTTAAGTTTCATAATCAAATACTTAATTCAATCAAGTTCAATATTATTAGAGATAAATATTTAAATTAAAAATAATTTATATCCTAACTCTACTAACGGTTTGAAAAGCTATCTGTTAGATTAAACATTAACGAGAAAAGTTGCAGTTGCTCTTTACAACATACCGATGATTAATATCAAATACGATAAAATTTATTACACAAAATAACAAAAAACTTCTACACAAAAAGACAATAATTAATTTTGATTTCACTAAATTCCTTAAAGGATCACGCGTAACAGCATTCAAAAACTTCCCGTGATCTCGTTTGCGTTACACTGAAGGATTTCATATGAGCGTCTTTATCTTTAATAAAATGACACTTTCATTTAAAATTTCCACATCAAAATACCGCAGACTTACATTTCAAAGCAATGTTTTAAAAGCGGATCCTCTTTTCAAATATAGCATTGATATGTACAGTCTTTGTGTTTGACTTCAAAAATCTTGTAAGTTAAGTGCTAAAAAACAAATACTCGTACAAAGCACTTCCCGCAGTCGATGATAAAGCTTCAAGAAGCCAGAAGATGGCGAGCTAGACGTTTTTACGGTATAGAGGAAAACGGATCGAAAATAAAGAAGAAAAAATCGAGACATCTCTAGAAGCGACGGGTCTCAAGCCTTGAATCTTGAAATTCTCTGGCCGTCTGTTAAACCTTCGTGCAAGATCTAGAATTTCTACTTCGAACTTTTTTAGTTTCAGATAACTCCGTTTGTCTATGTTTATTCACTTTGTAAATAGTTTTACAGATTTTTCGTAAAGTAAACATTATCGTTTCCTTAAATAGGTGTTTTCTAAAATATTTGTGATAAAGTGCTTTTTATAAACAATCAAAAAAGATAATTTCAATACATAATATACATACTATACTAACTGACCGAACTTATTATCGCTAGACATTAACAGCTACTAACAGTGTGTTTGGAAAAAATAAATATATTAATTTATAATGTAAGATATTTTTTTCCATTTTCCCGGTCTTCCTGAAAATGTTAAAAAAAAAGTAAGTAAAATAACTTGGAACTTGGAATTTTTTTATTAAATATAATCTAGTACAATACGTAATACAATAGTATAATACGTTACCTTGCAATAATTGCAAAGTTATTGCAAGTTAATCTATTTAGAGAAAATTTTACCGTCTTTTAATAAACATAGACTAAAGAGATTTACAGTTTAAGGTGACATTATAGTCTACTAGCTCCCACTCATGGCTTCGCCAGCAGCGTGTCAAATTATATTCTTTTTACAAATTGCAGACTTTGTTTTAGATGTATAAATTATATCCCTGTAGAGTTTCATCTAAATCCCTTTAGCGGTTTTTGTGTGAAAGAGTAACAAATAATCATTCATTCTTACAAATTTTCAAATTCATGATATACAGTGTGATAAGAAAGGGTATCATATTTTTGTAAACAAAGGTAATATTTTTAACTAGCGACGAAAAAAGATGCGTGTTATAAGTTTGTCGTATTTCTCTATTTGTGTGCGTTAGTTTTTTTATGATATTGGAAGGCAAACAAGTAACAAATTCACGCCGCCCAGAGATACCAAAGGTGGAAATAGTGCGTTGCCAATCTTAGGCTGGGATGCTAGGCCTTGAGCAAAAGTAAGTTTACCGGCTACTTTACCCTCCGAATCGGAACACGTCAACGGCAAGCGCTGACATTATGGCGGCAGGAATATGTAAGGCGGTGGTACCAATCCGGGCGAGTCGCTGCAAGACTCTTTGTTATTAGGGTTATATTATAAGGGTTATTTAAAATTTTAATTTTAGAGTTATTAGAAGCAAATAAGACTGAACAAAATCATTAAGCAATCTAACAAAAAAAGTTTTACAGGAAGGTTTCACAAGTTTAGCTCGGTGTGAGAGACAGCCAATTCTTTGTTTCACGTTTCTCGCCATACCGTATCATTAACTCGAAGTGGATGAGGTTTTTTCGACTTTTTAACGTTAATCCTTTTTTTATTTATGGAAAAGCGGGTGGTGTCACTGCATCTTTGAGTTTTAGAGAGGCGTCGCGCGGGTGCTTGATATTACTTGATTGTGTGATGGTATTAATTAGGGGATTTTCGGGGAATTTTAAGAGTGTTTTGACGGCAATGTTCGGAGCAATGTTATTTTATATTTTCATATTCATTGCAAAAAATTTCAAAATTATATTTATGACACAAGGAGAATTTATTAATTAAATTACATTTATTTGAATTTTAAAGTATTCTGAAACCCACCTTTTGGCGTAAGTTAACTAACAGCCAGTTGAAATGTTTTTTTTATAAATATATACATTGAAGTTTTTATTTATTTTTGATCGATGATTGATTGCATCGATAGTAATGTTCTATTGCAACATAGTTAAACATCTTCTGAGTAAGACATATTGTGTCCTTCAGTGAGTAAAAACCCGTTCAAAATTATTCCAGTACCATTAGATATTTAAATTTGAGAATTTGCCCGGTGTGATAAATTTTTCACAAATTTCAAAAAAAAAATGTACCTACACTCTTTCGTTTCCGTGGCGAATGATCTTACTATTTTACTACTAAGGATTCAAATCCTGTGGCGAAATTTTCGTTTCTTTCTTACCAATACGTCGGTACTTGTGTCCTATAGTTACACAGTTCTCTGTAGTACTATTGACTGATATGATATTTTTTTTCAAATTTGTGTAAATTTATTCTAGGCCCAGGACATTTCCTAATATAAAAATTTGTATCAGTAAGCAAATGCCTTGTTTACTCCTGTACCTTGAAAATAAAAAAAATATAGATATATTTACAATCAAAACACAACCTTGCCTTATATTTTCTTATATCCCTCAAATTCGCCTTTGTGGTCTAGCGGTCCGATTGCTGGACTTGACTCTATGGTGTCCGGGGTTCGATCTCTTGGTCGGGTAGCGAAATTGAACTGTGTTTAACAATTTTCTAATAAAGACAACGTTGCCCAGGATTGGATATGTGCCCGGTTGACTATAAGTTTGACACCTATCTATCACATTGTAGGATTTAATGTCTTCGATTAGACGTGGGTACACTGGATGTACTTCTGCCTAGTTTTTCCAATAATTTTATTTTTAATTTGAATTATTTTTTGAAATCTCTGGACAAGGCACACAAATTGAATCTAGCCTTAAAGTAAACAAATTATATGATTTTGTCACGGCTGTTAGTCATCGATTTTTATACTTAAAAATACTTAAGTTTATATCAGAACAAACCTAATGAGCTCAGTGACGTCAATTAAAATTTTAAATAAATGAGCCTTCATTGCTTTTTACACTTTAAGGGTAAACTTATATTTTTATTTATGTTTTTGTTGTCCTATTTCTTGCTAGTCTGATCAATATGTGACCTGGTATTCTCATGATGTCATTCTCCCAACGCTTTACTTGGCTTTCCTTTCTCCTTTTGCCAACCCCAGGATACCATTAAGTTATTAACCTTGTCAACTTCTCATTTCCTTCTCTCAAAATATGTCGTCTCCATCGCTACTTTAATGTTTTATATGTTTTCCTTGTACTCTTAAATTTAGTAAGCTTTCTGATATTTTTCATTCTAATTTTGTTGATTCTATTTAATTCAAACTGATTCCCTGAATACTATTTCCAAAGCAGCACAGAATATAATAAGCGATATAGGATATCCCTGTCGAAATTAAAAATTAACATATTGTAGAGTAAAAGAAAACTGTCCTTTCTAAGTGCGTCCGAACCCGGAAACGCAGACATTTTAAATTTTGTCACACAAATGCTTGACGTCCGGGAATCGAACTCAAGCCTCGCGGTTGGTCTGTGGAGTTAGGCATGTACGCTAACCTACCTACGAAGCGGTCAAAATATTGATAAATATTTAGATTTTAAAATATTTTCAACTGACTTCTAAAATTACAGTTAGCTATATTAACTAATTAGTACTATAATATAATTGAATGCCATAGTTGTATGACCTCAAATCATTTGTGTGAAATTAAGTGTTAATTAATTGTCATTTCATTTACAATATTTAAAGACATATTCAATTTCAATTTGTCACAGATATCAAACACAATCGTTTCATACATTACAGTGAGATGTGCGTTAAAAAAGTTCCATAGTTTTTGTAAGTTGTGTACCGCATCAAATATCAAACATGAGAAACAATACGAATCGTAATGAAGTGTTCAACCCTTTGTCTCAACACCTGTTGCAGTCATGGGAATAAACAGATACGAAGGGCCGAGCAAAGTTACAGTTCTACGGGATATGAGTGAAACCACAAATTCTAAAATTTAAAAAGCTTACATATCATCACGCCAAGTCCGATATGAGGAAGGCAGAGAGTATCAAGTGCGTGAGTGACATTTGTCACGTTTCTTGCTGACCTTCCTAATTCCCTTAACATTAATTTTGTTAGAAACACTAAGGTTTCGGAGAATTTTGACACCTTCCTGGGATAAAACCCAAGTGATTTGATCGAGGAGTCTCAGCTTCCTACACTCCCGGTGCCTACATCCATCCACATTCGCATTGTATATTTATAAAATGTGTAATAATTTGCAAAACGAGGGATGTTATATGTATAAGATTGAGATAGTGATTGAGTATGTGTAAAGTATGTGTGTGTGTGTGTGTGTGTTTGTATCTTTGACTTTATAACTTTTGAATGAATGAACCGATTTCGATGAGATGATTTTTTGTTAAAAGCTAATGTGATAGAGATGATTCTTCGCTACTTTACATAAAGGTTTTGTCGGGGGCTTACGGAAAGTTTTTAATTTTAAAATTATTACACCAACTTTTTTTTCCATTCCCACTCTTTTTCGGATCTCACTGTTTGCAAATACGGTCAGCGAGCGTACCACCACAAATTTTCTGTAGCGTTCGCATTTTGAACGTACTTATCCTACTTTCCTAATTCTTCCGACATATTCAACTCTTGCTTCCACACAACAACGTTGAGATAAGCATAGAATTATTAGGCGAAGCGAGTCTAGTACTCTGATTCAAAACTTATACTATACTAGCGGCCCGCCCCGGCTTCGCACGGGTAAAAATATACATATAAACCTTCCTCTTTAAACACTTTATCTATTAAAAAACTGCATTAGAATCCGTTGCGTAGTTTGAAAGATTACTTTATTACAAAGCATTACAAAGGGACATAGGGACGGAGAACGCGACTTTGTTTTATACTATGTAGTGATAAAACTAGCTCTTGCTACGGATTATACAAGACATTAATTATTAAATCTTATAGAATAAAGTAAAACAGCATGTAGTTCAGCTCTTCTCATGTTTTCAAATTTCATTGTTTTTTAAATTCTTTTTATCTTTTATCGGCTTATATCAAAATATAATAAAAAAATGTTTTAATGTAAATTCATAAATTACACAAAATCTCATAAAAAGTAATACGACAACAATAAGGTCTGATAATGTTTTCTTTCCTTCCGATTTCATTACGATTTATTTAAAATTTATTTGATGTCTTTTTGTACAAATACAGCGCTGGAGGGTTGATTTTGAAAGAAATTTTTATGAGTTTCTTTGATGGTATTATTTGATTAGATTATTTGAAGAAAGATTTTGTTTGTAATAGCAAATATGAAGGACTTATTACTTTAGTCGCGTCTAATAAGTATAGGATTCTAACTCGACGCAAAACATAGATTTATTAAGCAAGTATTAATCTTTGTTGAATATTGTAATTAATAATTTTTTGTAAGAAGTGAAATCAAATTCGAATTCAAATTCAAAATAGCTTTTATTACGTAGATCTATACAAAGATTCTTGTAACGCGTTTATATAATTCTAAAAACTACCACCGGATCCGAACGCGGCCACTCACTGAGAAGATCCGGCGAAAGAAACTCAGCGGGCTTGTCTTTTAAAAGAATACCAGCTTCAAAATTTCTAACTGTTTACATACATACATACATATACATATCTTCACGCCAAGTCCCTTACGGCGTAGGCAGAGAGTATCGAGTGCCAGACCTCACGATCCTGACAAACCTGTCTAGCTTCTTTCACATTCATTACCCTTTTCATACAAACACTTTGTTTCTTTCTACCTGGTTACTTTCTGTCATAACTGATCTTTTTTTTGAATGACTAATTTGTTACTAATCTCGCGATTTTTACAACTTCAGCGAGCTTTGTGGGCCGAGCAGAGTGCTCAGCCCGAGACATCATTATTTAAATGCAATAGACTGTTACCTACAACGCCAGCAACAAAGGCTGTCTCCCGGGAGACCGTACCTCGACTTGGTGCTGCGTTCTGGTTACTGGGTGGACTTGATGGAGGAGTATTGGCGGCTCGTCGCTCGGCGCTAGGCACCGGTCCTCTCTATGAGAGGTCTTCGTCGCTGAGACCGGCGGCGACGGTGTAGTGTGATGTTATTGTATTGTGAGTTTGTGTTCGGGTTGGGAGGCAGTATAGCGTTTGCCACGGTTATTGGGTCCGGAGGATCCGATAATACGTGGCGGAGTTTTCTATGATTTGGGGGCGCGTTCGCGGCCGGTGTGTAGTCACACGCGGGTGCTAACACCGGATTCGGATGGGCAGCCGTTTTTTCAAAGTAACGTTCCGATAGTTCTTTGAAATGCTGCGCTATCGTGGGTAAATCGAGGTCGCGATGTAGGTCCTCGTTGCGAACGTACCACGGAGCACCCGTGGCAGTTCGCAATAACCTATTCTGGACTACTTGTAATTTGTTTAATATGGGACGGGAATGTATGCGCGAAGGCTACACTACCGTAGGCTAATATGTGTCTAACACATGTTTTTTAAAGTGTCTATTTTACACGAAGTGACATTTTACTATTTTTTTTATTTTATTTTTTTAAATCTATGTTGAAGAGCTTTGACGCTTCGCGACTATGTCGCTCTAATACGTCCTCCAACACATATTCACTATTCACAAGCCCTAATTTTTAATCCAAGTGTAACTAGTTTGTATAGTATTCCAGCAGAATCCGATGTCGGATCCGCTAGAATACTATTACAACCACCGACAGCCCAAAAATATTGTGTAGGTCTTTGCCTATGACTTTCCTTTGATCCTTGTTCCGAACACATTCCATTAATATATGATATACGTCCTCTATTTTTCCACATTTGTTGCAGTTAGGAGATAGAGTTTTACCCATTAAAAATCCAAAACTATTCAATGGAATGTATCCCGAACGCAGTCTTAAGGCAGTAATAGTGTAACCTCTATTTAAGCAACAGATATTGATCCAAGGGTAATTCATTGGTTCTGCTTGGATTGTACGATACCAGATACCTTTATATTTTGACCTTTCATCAAAATATTTGCTCCACATGCTACAACAGTGTTTTTAAACAATCGGTAAAATTTCCAAAAAGTAGGGAGAAACAGCCATATCCACTCCGTCAGAAGCTGCAACCTTAGCTAAAAAATCCGCGTTTTCGTTGCCTATAATATCAACGTGTGATGGTATCCACTGGAAAATCACCTCTTTTTTACTAGACTGCAATTTACTTATTTGTTCTAAGATGGTATAGGCTACAGGAAAACCTCTTGAAGAAGAGGTGCACCGAGCCAAATGATAAAGGGCGCTCCTCGAGTCGGCAAAAATGACAAATTTATTAAAATCTATCGATTGTAAATACGATAATGCTTCATTAATAGCAACTAATTCAACATGCATTATTGATATTTCCGAATTTATTTTAAATTTCATAAATTGGTCATTTTCCGAATCGTAAAATGCCGCTCCTTTTATAATACTCTCATCTTTAGAACCATCAGTATATATCTTATAAAATTCTGAATAGTGTTGTTGTATGGATTTAATTACCAATTTTCCCAAAGTATATCTATTATACCGTTTTTTATGTTTGTTAATTTGTTCTATGGTAAATCTAAAAATGTCTTTCAACTTAATGTTTGTAACCCAAGTACTAAAAGAAAACCTTTATAGCTGTAGACTTCTATGAACTGAAACATTTTTTAAAAGCTCTTGAGCTATAACTAGTAAGGGTTTTTTTTCCTTTTCCATGAACTTCTGTTACAGCCTGTCATGAGGTTATCTAATACAATATTAAGCTCATCATCAGCAAAGGATCTATTTTTTAACCAATATTTACATGCTAAAAAGTCTATGCGACTTCTGAAAATTGTAACGTATAATAGCCATAAATGTTTAGGATGCACTCCCCAATTAGAACCAGTTAGTATCTTAAAGATATTCAAAAATTTTAAAACTTTATTACGTGTTTCTAGAATATGTTTTTTTCCATCTGAGTGATCGGTCTAACCACATTCCCAAATATTTTATATCCTCCACCACCTCAAGGCGGTTATTATTGACAAATAAATTGACAGACTGTTTATTAGGTCCCTTTTTAAACACACATATTTTACTTTTGTTCGATGAAACATTTAAACCCACATTGCTCAGATTTCGATATACATTTTCAATTGCAACCTGCAGGTGATCTACTGCTTTTTTTCATATTTTTATCTACCACATAAATCACAAAGTCATCCGCAAACTGAGATACATAGATCGGGCTCGTAACAGATTTGCAGCCCTCTATAGTTGCTGCGTTAAATAATAAGGGCGATAACGGATCACCTTGAGCGAGACCAATAGAGGTTTTTAGACTAAAATATGTGTTTTCGAGCCGAATGTATAGATATCGCTCTATCAAAAACTTCCATACATATCTACAGATACTGGAACTGATCCCTAAGTTATCCAAAGTTGTTACTAAATTATTTACGTCTACATTGTTATAAGCGTTTTCTACATCTATAAAGCAACTCAGTGTTAGCTGATTTTTAGTGAAACCGGTTTGTATATGTGACACTAATCTGCTTAAATTATCCAAAGTAGAACGACTTTTTCTAAACCCTACTGTATAAGCTGAAAAGAAATTGTTTTTATCTAAATACCATTCTAACCTATTGTTTAATATAGAGTGAAATATTTTGCAAATACAGACATTTTACTATTTTTATTAATAAGATAGTAGAGACAGCTAAGTACAAATTTAGCCTTATTTGTGACACGCGAAATATGCGATTCGAACTTCATATTTTTGTCTAGAGTGACCCTTAGGTATTTTGTTGAGAACTGATCTTTTACAAAGTGGTGCTTCTAACAGTTTATATTTTTTGTGAGAGGTCAGCGACCAACAACATTGCTCTCCTGATACCACATATGTTACAGGTACGTCGCTGTCTTCTATATCTAAGGTTTATTGTGCAAGTCTACCGGCTACACTACCCTCCGGCCTGGAACATGACTAGGTCATTATGACGGCAGGAATAGGTAAGGCGGTGGAGCCATACCTGGGCAAGTTGCTGCACGGCTCTCTACCACCAGGGATTATGATAGGGATGACCTACATTTAACTGATGCCCGCCTCTTACGAGCTGCCTGGGAGAGAGGCTGTCTAGGAGATGATCTATTCAACTGAGCGGACCCGGACCAACACGGTGAGAACATATATACAATGTATTCGCACATGTGAAATTTGCTATAGTTAAATTATGTTTTTACAAATTTAGCAGACAAAAGTTTCACCTCAGGCAGGATTTAAACTTACACACTTTTGTCTCGCGTTGATGACTGCACTAACCATTTGAGTTACCGAGGATTCAACTCCTATAGTGATTTTTTTTATTCCTTTCTAACCGATTACGTCGGTTGTCGTCGCTACACAGATCTGTGTAATCTATAAATTAATACGTTATACCAAAACTTTGAACCCCTTTTTACGAAAATTGCGCGGATGCAGAAGCATAAAATTTGGCACACTTATAGTTTATATGTAGGAGAAGTGCAGAACGCAAATATTTTTTAATAATAATGCTTATAAAGTACATTAAATCAATAAATAAAACATTACCCACACGACATGGGCATTTGATTTGACACACACAAACAAATATATTGATGATATTGATAGAAGATCACAGATGGCGCACCATACAGTTTGGAAACAAAGTAGTTGTTCTTGAGAATTGAAGATGGCGTTCTTATCAACAAGATGTTAAAATTTATTATGGTCGAATTTTGACCAATGGGCGACCACTGGTCCTATTAATGGGTCCATTGTTGCAGATGAAATTACCATTTTTTCCAAAATGTTAGATTCTCTCAGGGTATTTTAGATTTAATCAAAATTTGCCAAAATTTATCAAAAACACGGGACAAGTGCTGAAACTAAAATGTTATATTCTGTTGCCCCACATATATTTTTATCGAAGTTCGTAAAATATTGATTACACTTTTAGCCTCCTTACCTATCTTTTATATTTAAAAGTCTTAGCTATCTTTCATCTCTAAAATTATTTTTACACGTTTTCGTAATTCGTTGGCGAGATACAATAACAACGGCCCATTTCCCTTGCGTATCTAAAAGTTTTTATATTCAGGGTTTTGACTTTTCCGTCAGATAAGGTAGCGCGGAAACAAATTGTATGAATTCAAAACAGGTTTAATTTTATTAAGGAAGTATTCCTTGGTATAATTCTTGGAATTTGTTATCATATGTGATATTTATACGAGTATTAATAATCTTCATACTTAACGTAACAAATATAACATACCTACCTTTGTTTGTATTATTTTTGTAACACTCAAGATGTTACTGTCTTCAGTATTACACAGACCATAGTCACGCCAAGATTGCAGTAACCAAGAAGCTTACAGCTATGTTCTTCTTGGCAGTGACGATCGGAAACTTTTGACAAGAAATACAATTGACACATCACACATCTATGTCACAACATATTCTGAAGTTAAGAGAGCCACCATGGGTGGTAGTGGGTTAAGAACTGATGATAATCCACTCTGGGCACTACGTGATGACACATAACCCTTACAACTTCCTGACATACTGCGGTACTTACTTTTTTTATGAGATTGGAAGGCAAACAAGTACACGGATTTCCTGATGGTAAGAAATTTTCGCCGCCTAGAGACACCAAATGTGATAATGGTGCGTTGCCAACCTGAGACCGGGATGTTAGGCCTCGAGCAAAAGTAAGTTTACCGGCTACCTTATCCTCCGAACTGAAACAAGTCATGACGTTATGGCGACAGGAATAGGTAAGGCGGTTGTACCAATCCGGGTGAATCGCTGCGGAACTCTACCACCAAGTCAGATGTCACGGTATTAGTTACGGTAAGCCTATGTTCGCCTTTTACGAGCTGCGTGGCAGGAAGGCAGATGGTCTATTCTGCAAAGGAGCCCGGACCAACACGGGGGAATTACTATTTCTTTCTTCCTATTACAGTGATCGGTGTTATCCTGTACGTGTCATTCCACTTGGATCCACGGCTTGGCTCCAAATGTGGATCCACGGATACCTTTATTTCCTCTTAAATCCACACGTTGATTCATGAGTACTATTTTTTCCTTTTGAATCCACCAGGTGGACTCATGGATATTTCTATGCATTTTCAGGTTAAATGCATAGGGGTGAACTTTTTTCATGTTGGCACGCATCCACTGTCCTTCCGAATAGACAATATGGCTTCTCAGGCAGCTCATACGTAGGTACAATAGGTTAAAATATACTTATAGGTCATTACCAGAAATACCATTGGTGGTAGCCTACTGTTCAAAAACTTACCCAAGTAGGGATCTACTGCCTTACTTACTCCTAACAACATAATGACTTCGTCATGATCCGGTTCGCCAAGGAGGGTAGCCGGTCTTGCACAATAAGCGTAACATCTCGGCCACAGGAAAGCGATGCACCTGTGAAATCTATAGTTTCTATAGGTGGCGTTTGTCTCTTACCATTAGGACAGCCATGTGCTCGTTCACTTGGTCATCGCATGCCGCGTAAACGGATACACCTATGTCTGGTTCCTTGTAGTTGTGTAGTTATTGTGAGGATGAGGTTGCAAGAAAAAAAATTGCGGAATACTTGGAAGTTCAAGAGTTCAATATTCATAGAAAAAAAAAAAAAATTAGTGGAATACTAGGAAGTTACAATATTCATAATTAAGATAGGACACTGTCTCTCACGGTTAGAAAAGGTGAGGTATTAAGGTATTTTAATTTTTAATTCTTGTCCGTACTTGGGACTATTTTTTTCCAAATTAACAAATTACCTTTGTTAGGATTTGAACCTTTACCCTTTCGTCTCCTGCTGCCAGTGTTTTAATCATTCGAGCTATCGAGGATTAATACATTTTTTATTCCTTTCCTACCTGTTACTGTTACATCTTCTGGGTTCGCTAGTGGAATCAGTTGTCAGAAGTCAGAATCATATTTTAGAGAAAAAAATAAAGATTCAAAATTACTTGAAAAGTGTGAATTGTGGATTCAAGTAACATTGAAAAATGCAAATTTATTTTTGAATCCCCTTTATGGCGAATTCGGGTAGAGAAAAAGTCCGCGGATCCACATGTGGAGCTAAGTCTTGGATCTAAGTGGAACGAGCCTTCTAGACAGTTAAATAGTTTAAAAAGTTCATGCTCAAAGTAATGCTTTTCAATTTGTCAGTAGTATTTCAAAAATAAGTATGAATTTTTTAACGTCTTGCTCTTACTTGTTTCATTTTCATAAATATAATTACCGTTATAATGTTAGTGCTTTTTACTGTCACGTTCTGGTTACCAAGTATTCTAGATATGGTTTTCGGTGAAGTTAATCGATGATTTCAAGTTGATAACGTACAGTCACTTATACTTTTTTATGTCTATAGGCAAAGTGAGTTTTTCACCATCAGTAGGTAAATGTGTAGTATCGTTTGCTTTTCAATAGTATAAAAAACGTTTTGAACTCCAAGAACTCAACATGCTATATTCTAAACATTTATACAAAAATACTGTTTTTTTATTAGTTTTATGTCAACAAAACTCAAAAACTCATATCTTGGTAAAACTCGGTAAGGGAAATAATAGGTTTTCTTATCCAATCAACTTTAATATTTCCATTTTACAATAAAAAGTGTTTAATTAATATTCTGAAACAATTTAAGGTACATGTCACTGAAATCTGATCTGGTTTATTTTCAAGAACAGGCGAGTTATAATTAAACATTGCAGTTACCTTTTTCCACAATAAGAAAAAAATACATATGACATAATAATAACAAAGGATAATATATAATGATAAAATGCACATATTTTGCGACTGCGTACATAAGAATTTTATTCTGAGGCATAATACAGCAGGATAAAATGGGGGTTGATGTGTTATGACTAAACCCATTTTATTTCGTTATAAAACGTTTAAAGCCGGTGACTTCATAAAATATTTTCATAACAAATGCGCTTCACATAAAACAAGGTATGTTATTAACGATGTATGTAACACATTCACGTATTGATTCCTAACGCGATTTCTGAAGTCTGAAGAATAATCCTTAGAAGTTCGTGTTGTTAATAGGTTCTTAATATAAAATTGGCGTTTTGTCGTACTGTACGTTTCAATCACAAATTTCTCCTCTTTTTTAAGATATTCTAAATTCAAATTTGTGCAGCCATTTTTACATATATTTTGTAAACCGTCATTCATTTGTTTTGTTTCTTCTGGTTTTTCTGTTTACTTCGTTCATTTTACAAAATGGAAAACTTTAAATTTTGCGATATTTACGAGTACCAGTTCCACCGTGGTACTATGGTATTGTTGCGGAAACGGCTCGAAGGGTTAATGGTTTGAATGTTGGACGAGCTGCTGCTGCTTCACGACTAAGCTAGACCATACTGCACAACAAACGGCTACCAAATTAGAAGTTTAAATTTAAATATCTATGACATTCACCGTACTCCGCGGAATTGCTCAGATAACCATTTTTTTTTAAATTTGGATAATTTCTTGCAAGGGAAAAAAGGAAAAATGTTTTATTTATTCTAGTCCGCACGTTTCTTTTTTAGTTAAGAGATCAACAAATGAGATAGCATAAATGTAGGTAAGCATACTTCATACTTTGTTTAAATAAATACTGGTATATAAAATCAAAAAGTATTCGATTTTTTATTCCTCTTATAGTCTAGTCAACATGTGCCTTTTAGGTCAAAACTTTTAGCTTGCCTCAGAAAATTATGATCGAGGTGTCATTCGATACGTCATCGCATTTAAAAACTTTTTGAAAAATTTGGAGTTTTGGTTGCAAAAATTACAAAAGTTTTGTTGTTTGCTAATATCTAAAAAAGTATTAAAAATTTTTCAAATTTGAAATCCATAAAGAGGAAAAAATTTCCTAAAAAAAGTCGTACTTTCTGGAACTCTAGGATCAATATTTATAATTTTTCTAGAGGGTTGAAAATACGGCCGAAAACGGAAACTCTCGCTTGCGTAAGCTCCGCCCACTTTGGACCTTTAATGAATAAATATTATTTAAACTTATTAAATATGAAAATTAAAAGAATTAAAAAATGCAGTCACCTATAGGATAGATCGATGAACAAAAATTCGGCGATCAAAAAATTTTATTGCGATTTTTCAATTAATTATTAATTAATTTATTAGCAATTTTTGTAGCACGAACATCAACATTGAAAGTACGATAGTTGTTAAACTATTAACCTTGGATTTTTTTTGTATGGAGCTATCAAACAAAGGCTATAAAAAATATTCCCGTTGGAAAAATTTAAAAAATGTTTATTTTCACTTTGTCATTAACAATTTACTTAAGTTAAAAATTCTCAACCTCGATTAAACATTTAAAAAAAATATGATTATTTTATAAACAACGCATTTGTTTATAACAATTTTTTATACAATATGGGATAAAAAATATTAAAAATCATTTTTAAGTAGCTTATGATTACTCCACTCCAAATTAATACTCCAAATTTTTCAAAAAGTTTCTAAATGCGATGACGAATCAAATGACACCTCTATATATAATTTTCCGAGGCGAGCTAAAAATGTTGACCTAAAAGGCACATGTTGACTAGACTATTATACAAAACGCCAATCTCATAAGTTAAGACTTAGTATTCGTTTTTTTAACTCGTCATTACAGATGTATAGTAAGCCTTTAGTTTTCTATTTCTACAACTGCTATAATGTATTTCCGGATAGTTACGTCTGAATCAATAAAATAACTCGATACTGTTGTGTAGGTGAGATATATTGTTAAGTAAATAAGTAGGTAGGGAAGAAGTAAATTTAATGACGAAATAGTGAAACGCTGTTTCAGTATTTTTAATACGTATGTAAATTTTTATACCATTTTTAAAACGTAAATTAAAATGTGTTTGATTTCTTACCCCCTGAAATGAGGTTCCAAAAAAAATACTGTAACTGGAATTTAAAGTTAAATAAAGCAAATATCGTACGTAATACGTAACGTTGTTTTTATTAGAAATATTACTTACTTTTCAACCGACGAAAACAGAAGAAGGTTCTCAATTCGACTCGTATGTTTTTTTGTATGTGTGTTTCGCGATTATTCCGGTGTTTGTGGACGGATTTTCAATTTTTTTTTAATTGAAGGCCTTTACTCCCGCCGTGGTCCCATTATAATTTGGTCCAGGTCTACATTAGCATTCATGACAAAACCACAAATGTTCCAAATTTGAATTCGGTTTTTTGCAATTTTACTGCGTTCAAATTATTTAATTTCACATAAGTGGTAGGCAGAGAAATATTACATTTTCTTTGAATTGCCTGATCCGAGGATCGAACCCGGGACCTAATAAAGTCAAGTCCAACGCCGAACTGCAGAGGAAATTATTCTATTACATGTAATAAGATAGTGAAAAAGCATGTGGCTCTCCTTATGTTGGAATATAAAGGTGGTCTATACACACCATGGATGTTATAGCTGCTCTGTAGAAATAAAAGTGATAGTGCCGTTAAAGTGGTAGTATTCGGTTAAGTGGTTGATTCCGAAGCGGACAAGTTCCTGTACTCCACAGTCAGAAGAATACAAAATACGAATTCACCTGAATGAATATACGGAAAGTACATAAACGAATATATGTTTACCTCAGTTTGCGCCCTCCTGCACACCCTGATCGGTATTATTGTAATCTGGACAGTAAAAACGATATTAAATTTAAGAGTTTTTTATTACGTAGGATGGAAATGCGTTCCATATCAGTTGTTAAAATAAAAATGGGTTCCATAGACACACGTGTCTGGGTTATTTTAAAATGTTATGACAATGGGACACAAGCTCATTCACGAAAATTTACACAGATTTGGACGTATTACTATATGTAAAACATACTATGTTTTCCGAAGTAGTTTCTGGGGGTTTGTTACAATAAAAGCCAACTGCTTTCTTACTTTCTTTCAGCTCGCTAAAACAAAGCGTTGGTTAATCTGATCGTTTTGGTAGCAGTGGTTTGGGACGACAAGTTCGGATTTTATTCCTCCCCATCCCTATCATTGTTGTCGCTATAGCTTTAGTAACTGGCCGCATTCCAATTCAACGATTAGGCAATAGAAATAATAATAAGACTCATTACAAAAACTGTATGTGTATTAAATGTATAATAAATAATAACAATAATAAATAAATATTTCTGGACAAGTAACACAAATTGAATCTAACCCCAAAGCAAGCAAATTATATGCTTGTATTATGGGTGTTAGTCAACGGTACTAATACATAGAAATACTTAAATAGATACCAGAATAAATTGAATAAACACCCAGACCCGGAAATGCCAACACCTAAATGTTCATCATACAAATGCCTGCCCCCGTCGGGAATCGAACCCAAGCCTCGTAGTTGGTCAGTGTAGTTAGGTGTATACGCTAGCCATTCGACCAACGAGGCAGTTAAAAATGAATGAATGAAATGAATGAAAATACAAATATGGTAGTTGCTATCGGAATCAGAATTTACACCATGTTTAACATCAATAAGTGATGTACGGTATTATAATCTATTATTATTACTATTTTTGACACCACTATTTGTAGGTACATGATTTTCTTGAAATCTAATAACTTTAAACGAGCAATTTGTTGTATATTCACATATCTATATATACCTATACCTAAATACATTGTTTCTACATCATGAAAACGGCTTCAATGATTTTTTTTTAATACGTCGTTTAAAAAAAACAGAGCAGAGCTTAGAGTCATCCAAGTTTCTGCTGTTATGTACAAAACAGTAAACAATCACAATATTTTGTTTTGTTGCCAATCCATGTTGTTTTAAGTATTTTCATAAAATATAATGTAGCATGATCTTAACAAAATAGTCACTTTATCACAGTTTGTGCTTTTACTTTACAATTATATTCAAACATCCTTCAAATTCCCCCAAAGGTATCTAAATTCTATTGTTCCTAACTTCTAGTAATTTTATGTTATTTTTATTCCCTATGGCTCTTTTACTGTGTCATCATAAAATAGGGAATACGGGATTTCTTATAAAAATTAAACTCTAAAGAAAAGCCCCTTATCTGTGTTGTTAAAAAAAACATTATTTTTTTATTATTGTTTTTAAAGGGAATCGTGATCCCGACATTTTGTTTTAACATTCGAATTTCAAATATAAGGCGCGAAATAAAATGTCCGTAAAAGTGTTTCAAAGTTTTTATTATTGGCAAAATGAAGAATTAGACTTGGATTATAATTTCGAGATAGCGGAACGTTCTTTTATTAATGATATTAAATTTTTATGGCGGGCAATCGCTAAATCTACCTATTGTTCAATGAATATTAAAAAAAACTTATAAAAATTGTAACGGTTATTTTTTATTGTGTAATTTGTTTTCTTTTTGACATTTTCGTGTTATAGATGCTAGAAAATATTTTTTCCAAATTTTTAGACAACCGATTACTTGACACTTTCACCATAACGTCTACATTTTTCTGGCATACAACATTGTGTCTTTAGGCGACGGCTCTATGCCATCTGCCTTAGCCAAAGCTAAAGCATAGCAGTTTAGCGATTGATAAAACAGATATACTAATTTCTATGAATGTAGGTACCCAGGGTTACCTTGGTTGAAATTGTACGATCAAATCGCTAGGATGTCACCCTAGGGTGGTGTCAAGTACCTTCGAAACCGGTGTGTTTGTATGCAAAAAATTTGGCAGAAGTGCAAGGATCGTGTGTCGTGACACTTGGCACTCGATATTCACTGTCTAGCCTAGAACCAGGACAGCGACGCACCTATAACATTAGTTTGATGTATATAAACCATAGTATTCTCTTATTGTGAGAGTCGTCTGCTTGTTCGCTGACCTCTAACAAAAAAAAATTTAAAAAACGACGGCTTGCACTCCAGGAGTGCCGGCAAAAGTGAAAACTTTATATAGATATTTTGGAACGGTTAGGGAATAATTTTGCACGAATTGCTTTAATTATTAGTATGAAAGTACTATCATTTATATGGTAGCATACAATATTCATTTATTGCGCTATCGTACACAAACATGACAACACTAACATTCGCGCAAGCGCCCTGCGCCGTCTTAACGAAACAGCAAGCATACATTTTCGCCGCGCCGTAGAAAGAGAAGGTCACTTCCTTTCCTACGCCGCGCCGGCTGTTTACTCTCCATCCGTCTTAAGAATTTTCGATCAGGTCCTGACGCGAGTTTAGAAGTTTCTAGTTTTTACTCATACCAAAAAAGTGGGTAACGCCGCTAAAAAAGTTTTCACTTCAAAAAATAAAATTTTAGGGCGATATTATTTACGACGTTAAATTGCTCTATCTTCAACGTCATGTTAAATTTTCAAATACTCTTGGATAGTATTCCTTTTATTTGGGCACCTAAAGATGCTGAATCTCCGCAAATCTGCAGGTTGGCCACTAAAGCTGCCATTGAGTTAAATCTCCTTGTTGTTAAGCAATTTATTTCAAAAAATCCAATTAACACATATACCTATAGAAGATTCGATAAAAGTTGAAAAGTATTTTATCGCTTCTCATGATGCACGAAGCTTAAATTTAATATTTTACATAGAAAGCCAAATAGGTTTGTGTATTTTAACCAAATTGCTATCAATACTACATTTGTTTCGTTTCAACCAAGTTGCATTGGTCTGGTCACGAGAGGATCTGCGAGATCACCTTCGACAGTCAGAGGGGTGAAATTCCATCTACCATCCCCAAGTCAGCTCGTCAGCATTAAGATGGCAAACCTGTCCCCAACTGGGCACTTATCTAATCCGTGGCAACTGTGTTTTTATTAAAAAATATCCTGACCCAGGAATTGAACCCCAGGTCTCATTTTGTCAACCCTAACATCTGACCACTAAACAACAGAGGTAACCTCCCCGCACCCCCATACTGTACTTTAAAAGTAAGGGATTTAGATAGTTGAGGTTACAAAGTAACTTGGTAACCAGGTGTGCTCCGTAATGTTTCAAACTGTGGAATACCTGTTTGGCCCTATGCTGTATGTATGAGAAGAAAAAATGGGACACTTTTTTAAAAATTTCCACTGAATTGGACGTATTCATGGCTAGCTTTGGTTTTGCACTAACTGGATTCATATTTTTTTTATTTTAAATTGTTGTTATTGACACTGTGTTGCTGGTGATGCAGTTGTGGACGTGTCGCCGGCTAGGGCCATGCTCTCAACCACCTCCACCATAATCTTTTGGCCAAAAGTGATGATGACATTTTAATTTGATAATTAAAGAGACTCAATGCACAATGGTGCCGTAAACCGAAACGATACAATAAATCGAGTTTATGTGGGAGTTAACGCTCCAGTCGCGTGCGCATGTTAATGACATAACATGATTTTATGATTTCTATGAGTTGTAACCTTTTTACGAGCGACTGGTGTAAGTGATAAAGGATATTCCCTCCATTACCGACCCATTTAGTGCTAATTGCCCTTTTTAGTGTCTTATTAAAATTGTTAGCGTATTAAAATTTATTACTTGTTCTTTGTTTCTTATTCTTTATTCTTAAATGTAAAGCAGAGGTCTGTTTTTGAAAGCAGATAAAGTAAATTGTATTTTAGAATATGTCGAAACACTCGTGTTTATTTGCTTACAAAACATTTATCCTTGAAGATTTGATCTACAGTGAGGGTTACATTTATGTAAAAAAAAAACATTAAAACTCTATTTCTTACCGCGTAATGGTACCGAGCTCTCTTGTAAACTATGGGTCAATTTTTTTCCTATCTAGCAGTTCCTAACAGGTAAACTTTCATTTAGTTGTCACTAGTACCATGACCGTGATGAGTTTTATGCCCTAGGCACTGCCCCCTGTCATGTATGCTTGTTTACCTTCTCTGTCTTTTTTAGGCCTTGCATTACATTTTTAATGTACGTCATTAACGAAATAGTACTTTTACAAACTCATACGGGTACTATTTTCCAATGACCTTGGTATATGCTACTACCTCGCTATGCTATGCGATGCTAACCTTGCGGTTAGCAACAAATTAGCCATTCAAAAAAAAGTGTAACGCTAGTACTCGCCTGGCATATTTTAGACCCTTAAATGTTTTTGTTTTGTTATTGAAAAGCAAACAAGCAGACGGATTTCCTGATGGTAAGAATTTCACAGTGCCTAGAGACACCAAAGGTGGTAGCGGTGCGTTGCCAACCTGAGACCCGGATGTTAGGCCTCGAGCAAAAATAAATTTACCGGCTACCTTGCCCTCCAAACCGGAACACGTCATTACGTTATGGCGGCAGGAATAGGTAAGGCGTTTCTTTATTAATTTAACTTTACACACGTTTGTGTACTAGATACATACCATCATAAATTACCTAACATACTACTTAATTGTCGCATAAAGTCCACAGTGTTGTTGTTGGTCTATTTCAGTATGAGTAATAGTTGACTTAAAAACTAGCTGACCTGGCAAACTTCATGCATTTGACACTCCATACGTTCTGCCTACCATGCAGGGGAACCTTAACATAATATGTATGTATATGATCTGAACGTTCAAATGTTTCTCTACATTCTGAAATTATTTGGTCAATTTATTCTGAGTGCATATCTTTAATTTCTAAACCATAAAACTCATGACTTAAAAAAAAATACGGGAAAATATGTAAACCACATACTACACATCAAAAACCAGTAAATTAAAATTTTGACTTTTACCTCTCTCCCTCACCTTCAGTGAGCGAGATAAAAATGTCATATAACTGTCCTCGAAAGACAAAGTAACTACTAGCCATTACGGTTTAGTATATTTGGCGTAAATCGAACAAGTCTGTATTTCGCGACTTACGCCGAACAATACGCCAAACAAACAAAAGAGAGACAGACAAAAATATAGACAGAAGAAAGATAATTTTGAAAATGAGCTAGATATTACTTAAAAGTAAATAAATTACGCCTATAAACAGATGTTTATGATGCGTTGCCAACTATCAGCTAGGATATTAAAACTTACGCGTAAATTAGCTGGCCCACTAATTACCACTACCCGCTAATTTAGGACACGACCGTGAAAAGAAAATAATGTTTTGGCAGGAATAAGCGAGGCGGTGGTAACAATCTGGATAAGTCGTTTTAGTTTAAATAAAAATAATAAGAAACAGGTTGATATAACAAAATACTAAAAAAATCCGCACCAAAAAATGTTTGAAAAAAAGAATAACTCATCTTTTTATTATGACACGTTTATGCGGCCAGACATTTTTATTTATAGTGATGCGACACGCGTCGATATAGTTCGATATTTTTATGATTGAATTTAATTTATTTGTGCGATCGTAAACGTCAATGTTGAGTATCGATGCTCGTTGCGTTTTGAGATTATTATTTGTTACCCACGCGGTTTTTAACGATGCTGTTACAAGATTGCTGCTTTAAGACTCAATGCGTGATAATAATGTGGAGCTTTTGAAGGTAATATTACTTAGGCTTGTTACGGTTTTATTATTAGCCAGGTGTTGGACTACATATTATATATTTCACGACATGTATTGTATGTATTCATGAACACTTTGTATTTTTTCTAAATAATTAACTTAGATTAACGAATTGTATTAAATTTTCAACACCTAACGAACGTGAGCCAAGTACTAAAGTACAACTTTAATTAGAACAGGCTGGACCTTGTTGATTCCACAACTTGGTTTTTAGGAATCCCGACAGATTAAAAGTGACGATGGGGCCCAATAATAAACTTGCAAAAAGGTTAAGCACAGCAGAGAAAGCTATCAAAAATTATACAATTAAATGATGTTGACTCCGCTAGGCTACTTTAACAGACTCTAGTTATTTTTAACCTACTCTAAAAAAAGAGAAGGTTCTCGATTCGACTTTATGTTTATTATATGTGTTACTAGTGTCCCGTCCCGGCTTCCTTAATAAATAAACCTTCCTTTTCAATCACTTTGTCTATTAAAAAAACCGCATCAAAATCCAATACGTAGTTTTAAAGAATTAAGCATACAAATGGACAGAGAAATCGACTTTATTTTATACTATGTAGTGATGATAGCCAACAGATTTTGTTGGTTATTTTTCAGAAAGATAGGTCGTGATACCGAGGTAGTCCCAAATTAGTTTTATTCTGATCCGACAAGATAACTGAAAAATATATTAATTAAATGTAAGTTTAAGAGTAAGATTGAGTATTAAGTAGGTTTAACTCACAAATTACTAGTGACGCGATGTGGTACCCAATGAAATATGTAGATGAAGTCGGTTTTTACAGTTTTACTACGCTTAATCATCACAGAATTATTTTCTGGAGGAGTTCTGCCGACGTAAATACTATATTTATTTATTTTACAAAAGAGAGCAATAATCGGTTTTGGGAAGAGTAATCAAAGCAATTAAAATTCTAACTCTAACATGTTATTAAATTTATTTGAAACTTTAATATACACTCTGTTAAAAAAGAAGCCAAGTGCGAGTCAGACTTGACCATGTAGGGTTTCTTATCAGTAGTCACCGTCATAATATAAATGATCTTTCACTTCTTTCAGGTTTTGATATATATTTTTATATATGAGCACAATACAGTCTAATGATTTACGTCTAGCCACTTTGACGTCAATTTTCACCGAAATCTGTTCCATTCTTGAGTTAGAAACAGTGCAATTAACACGACTTTTTTATATATATTTATATTGTATTGAATAAACAGTGCTGGTTTTAGTTAAGAATATCATATTTACTGTGTATTGCGAATTCCATAGTGAACAAAGAGTTTGCCTTAAATTTTGCATCGCCAATGGAATTTCTTGTTCGGAGTCAATGAAGACTGACGGTGTACCGACAATATCAAAATCTTATGAGTGGTACAAAGCGCTCAAAAGCGTTCGAGATGTGTGATTTGCGATGGAAGATGTGCCTCGCTCTGGTAGGCCATCAACGTCTGCAACTGAAGTTATCATCGCAAAACTGTAGAAAAAAAGTGACTGAAAGTCCTTATTCAACTTTGAGAGAGATAGCCGCGGAATTCCGGGATCTCACGAGTCGATCTGTGTCATTTTAACTAATAATTTGTGCATGAAACATGTTACCGCTCGGCTAGCCCGAAAAACCTTAATTTTCACCAAAATCTCAATTGCTTGAAATTCGCTGAAGACATGCTAGGACGAGGCAATTCCGACCCAATTTATGAAACTCTTTGTCACTAGTGAAGAACGTAGGTTTATAAGACATGCAAAAATCGAAACCGCAATAAAAATAACTACGTCACTAAAAACCGACTTTAAAGCTAAAAAATAAAAAATATTTAAAATTTAAAATTTAATATTAGTTATATACTACCTATTATATATATTATATGTGCCATGCCAAATTAATACTTACTTATTTTATTATTCATTTTTAGTTTAAGGCTTCAGATGCTGATTTTCTTTTCTATCCCTCCTCTCTCTCCTTTCTCTCACTCTCTTTCACACTTTCTCTCTTCCTCTCCCTCTGTCTCCTACTCTATGTTATGTAGGGGCTATTAAGTTTTTTTTTTTTAAATTTGATGATTATGACGTGTTTAGACCACTGATTAATTTACTTTATTTTAAAGGTAACATTTATGGTGTCGCTTATATGCGAATGATGTTACAATGACAATGAATAATTTGATAATGTTTAAAAATAATTTAAAAAAAATGTTCACTTTATCTTTAGACTGTAGGTAATAAATACTAAATATGCATTTGTTTTAATAAAATCAAACCATAATAGACAGATTTTAGCCCTTACTTTATGCGAGTACGAATATATTATAGAAGCCTAAAAAGTCATTGGCTCAAAATTTACTAGTTCTGTGTAGCTTACTTTATACTATTTTGTGTTTCTACTAGGTACTTACAATTGTTTTCGTACTACAGTAGTTGTTGTTTCTAGAACATATATAATACTCGTAATATAATCAATCATCTAATCCTTGAAATGTAAGTGGTTATCGATGTAATCATCAAAACAAGAGACTTATAGTTTATCATAAAATGTTTACTATCGACCTCAGTACGACATTACTCCAAGATGGCGGTACTTTATCTTGACAGTTCAAGAAAATTGAATTTGACAATGTTGCCGTTTAAAGTTTATCAGTCCGCATATCTATTGTTCATTTTCATTGTACCTGCTGTTATCTTTCTTTTGTATATATGTATTATTGTGGCATGTCCTTCACTTTTCTTTGCAATTTTCATATGAAAAATAAAAATAAATCTATTTAAATATAAAGAATTTTTATATTTTGGCAATCTCTATCATATTTTATTAAAAAAATAAAACTTTTATCAATTTCATAAACTTAACTAAACTAAAATTACTAAGTATTAAAATTATCCACTTACTTTGATGATAATTATTAAAAAATAGAAGTTTGACTGTTGCCTACTTTTTTCGTTTAACATACGCTGGTGGTAGCTTGTGAGTTTTAGACTCGATTTTGAAAGTTTTTAGTTATTTTTAGAACACATATATAACCGTTCTAATCGCCTCAGTGGTCTAGCGGTCCGGCGTCGGACTTGACTTCGTGAGGTCCCGGGTTCGATCCCCGAGTCGGGCAACAAAAAAAAATTAGAAAATGTATATTTTCAATTTTCTAATAAAACTAACGTTGCCCGGGATTGAATATGCACCCGGTTGGCAATAGGCTTGCCACCTATCACATTGTGGGACTTAGTGTTTTCAGCTAGTCGGGGGTGCCCCGGTTATGCCTCTACCTACTCCTTCCCGGATATGGGCGTGAAGATACTTACTTAATTATAAGGTAATATACCTTCATTTTTAACCGACTCCTAAAGATAAGGTTATCATTCCCGCCACAATTATATGATAAAAATATCATCGTCAGCCTTTATAAAAAATGTGACTATTATTACGTATAACTTAAATCCACCTGTAGAATGTTACTAATGTTTTTGTGGCTCGTTCTGAAAAAAAAAACTATCAAATTTATCAAAACAGAAACTTGAAATGTAGTAATTGAAGTCATTTTTTTGCAGTTTTACTTAGTTAAAATTATTGTTAATATAAAAAAAAAGTTTGTGTACATAGTGTTAAAATAACAGCACTTACAATTTAAAACAAATTTACAGTTGAACACGACTAAAATTGATTAACACTATTTAAAATTATTAAAACGTTCAATTTAAAAATATGAACTTTATTGTCACGAGAAAGTTTTTAAATTAAATGAATACAACAAATTCAAGCGTTATAGACAATAATTTTGATTACATAAGATAAAGCTTATGTTTGGCAAAGCCGTTTTTGAAATGCATAGTAGTAAAAATATTAATATTCCATTTGCAATTTGTTCAAATACAAACATCCGTCAACATCAATTTCTCTTACGAAGCGGAAAAAGTATTCCGAAATTAAATATAACTCATTTCGCGACTCCTTTCATACAACCTCTTTTCTTACTGCGACACCGTAAATAAAGTAACAGATTGTTATTACCAGTGCTGGAGGATTATACGTTTTATCTTTTGGAAATATGGTTTGAATTTTAACGAGTTCTTGCCAGTTTTTTTCAAGTAGCAGGATCGGTATCGAGTGAAAATTATCCGCCGCCCCAATCTCTTTGAACCGATTTGTGTGAGTCCCTTTGTTCCTCTTCAAAGGTATTTTTGTGTTCGCTTTATTATTACGCTTACTCGGTTCGGCAGGATTTATAATGTCATTCTTATTTACCTGTTCATGCGTTAAAGATTTGCATACAGTTATTATTTTTTGATTTTGGTTGTTTTTCTCATATAAAATATTATAGAGAAATATTTGTTTTTAATTTCTTTATTTATATAATTTGCATCTCACATGTATATTTACTCTTTATTAATTAAAATATATCAAAAGAATGTTTCCATTTTACTGATGACTAATGACCGCTTCGCCAGTTTGCTACCTATTTCACCACAAGCCTTTCAAAACTCACAATATAATAAAGTAGCTTCCACTTACAGTTTATTACCAGCTTCTCTCTATTTTTTTACTACCTTTACATGTTGCTATTATGTAACTGCTTGTAAAACGTTAATGCTTACCGATATTTATCTAAATATGTATATATTTACACAATTACATGTGCAATTACAGGAATCCTATTAGCCGGAAGGTTGACAGAGAATTGTGCTTCCAGTTTTTATTTCTGTACAAAACAGTTTAAATAAATGAATTAAGTTGAAAGTTCTGATAAAGTATTTACCAGTTTTATTTTTATTGTGATTGAATACCATGAATATGAAGGCTTTTCTAAATTGAATGCAATTTAAGTAATAAAACTAAACAATCTTATCATCAAATCAACAGATACATTGGTTCGATCTTGCAAACATAATTGTGTCTATTATTGTTTCTTTGAAAAAATAATTATTTTAAAAACCAACCTTATCTGAGAAGTGTATGGTTCAAAATTAAATTCATTATATTCAAAATTACTTGCAGTATACATTTGAATTTTATTTTCATTGGGTTTGGTTTTAAATTTGTCTGATTCTATTTAAGGGTGAGTTCGAGTTCCAATTTAGCTTTTTTTATTTACTTGTTAAAATGTATGCAAATGAAGATGACTCCTTACGATGGATATCTAGATTATATTCTCTCTTTCTCCCACGTTTCTCGGGAATATATCTGTTTCGCTAAGTAATTTATCGGTTACGCTTTCAATTTAGTTGGCAAAATTAGCTTTAATAAAATTATACAGATCAGCGCCGTTTCGATCTAAAGAATGACATGATGTAAGAGGATTTTATTTTTGTAATTTATTCGCGAAGGGTCTTTGTACCTGCGGCGTGTAATCTCTTTGACTGTCTACAGTGATGCGTAACACGGTAGCGAGCATAATCTATAGCTACCCGTGCGCCATTGTGTGA
>NJDC01001249.1:322029-338469 GCA_002245475.1 Calephelis virginiensis
ATTCAAATTTTGAAAATAGAACGCAATATCTCAGTGTCCCTAATTAAATGGCCAGCCAGCATTATTTGAACAAATAGCACTACGATAATCTATCAGCTATACTGTAAAGGGGTTTAATGTTTAAGAAATTGTTATTGTTTATATAATTGCGCACATAAATGACTAATTATACTTACATGTAAGAGATATGGAATATGGTTTAGACTCGTTGGAAAATAAAAAATAAATTCACAATTCGGTTTAACCAAAGAGTGTCCCTAATTAGTTGACCACGACTGTATATTATGTGAGGTCTTACTTACTATTTATGGAAGTCAAAATTTGAAAACGAAGTGTCGAAAAATATATATCAGAAAATCGTTATTAATAACATTTAATTAATAGTTTCGTTTCCGCTTTGTTGTCCGAAGGGCTACCGTACACGCTTATCGCCACCAAAACATTTCATCATCATAACGTCATAACTTTTTCATTGTACATGTAGCATTGCTTCGTGTTAATGTTAAATTTACAAATGTATTTCTTTATTTATATATTTCCATACTTTGCTGGCACTTATGAAAAAAATTAAATTCCCTGTAATATTTTTCACCGTGTTGGTCCGGGCTCCTTTTGTAGAATAAGCCATCTGCCTTCTTGCCAGTTAGCTCTTAAAAGGCGAGCAAAGGCTTAACGTCACCAACACCGTGACATCTTACTAGGTAGTAGAGTTTCGCAGCAACTCGCCTGGATCGGTACCACCGCCTTATCTTTTCCTGCCGCCATTAAGTCCGTGCTTGCTGTTGATGTGTTCCGGTTCGGAGGGCAAGGTAGCCGGTAAACTTACTTTTGAACAACTTTTTACTTTATTTTTTTACTTTTCTTTTTACAACGCACCATTACGACCAGCGGCGGCGTGATTTTTTTACGATCAGGAAATCCGTCCGTTTCTTTGCATTCCAAAATCATAAAAAATAATAATAGGTTGTAATAATAAAAAAATATATCAGGAGAAACATAAGTGCGTTTATTTTTAAAAAAGTTTGTTGCTTTTGTTTAATTATCTTAATTGATTGTAGTTCAAAAACTGAAAAAAACTTTAATATTAAATACTTTTGTTTGTGAAATGGTAAATTGGATCGTTTTGTTCGCAAAACGGATTACAATTCGGTACCATTAAGTCCGTTGAACAGTTTATTTCGAATAAAAAAATATGATTTCCTTCACAAATAAGATGTTAAATTAACTACTTAAGTCTTTTGTAAATTAAAATTAAGTGATTTTTTTTCTAGTAATAATAAAGTTTATTAAACCAAAACTTAATTTGTTTCTTGATATAATCAAACCAAATACATTATTACCTTAACAATAAATGTTGAATCTTTTGCACGGGAACCCAAACCTTTTTCAGTCAGTAATAACATGGCAAAAAAGTTACCAAAATTGCACAACAGAGTTTCAATTAATAAAAATAGGACTACCACGTGAAGTTAGACAAAATTTTTTTTTTTAAATTTTGCATTAATTTTTCAAACACTGAATAGCTAGGTAACGATTCGTGTCACACACTCGAAAACATTTCCTAATTTGGTCAGGATAGTAATATAACGAAGTGTCAGACTGTCTTCATTTAGCAGAAAATTTTAAAATGTGCAATTTTCGATCCAAATCAGGCAAAGTTACAAGAGTTGTCGGTACCTATGACTTAAATAATTCCACTTTTATATGATAATCTTTTAGTTATGCATGAACGATGTACATTTTTTTATTCAAAACTAAACTATGCAGTTAGAAATAACTAACTAGTAAACAAAAAATAATAACTACATATTTCACAAAAATATCATATACAATTTATGTTTTCCAATTGTAATAGTAATCGTGAATGATTGTCACAATCGAGAAATAACAGACTAGAAACTTAAAAGTTTTGTTATCAAGTAATATCAAAGTCATTTAGCAAAAACAAGACCAAAACCTCCATAAAATCTAGACATATTACGAGCTAAACCCAATAAACATATAAATTACAAAAGCATTAGACCAACCTCCAGTGCTTTAGCGTTTTATTACGAGATAAAGCTTTCGTATGCAGTTTGAATAACACCTCTTATTAAAGGGCTCTATAGTTTATAGTGTTTACAGTCGGTTTAACAATCGCCAGGAACCTCTCGAGGAAATAGCTTTATTGTTACAATGTTGTAAACTTCAACAAATACATTACAAATGGGATCATCGCAAATGTATTCTGTTCAATAAGTGACAACAGTGATGTTAAATTATTCGAAAGCTATCGGTTCAATCCAATTCAACATACATTTTGATCGGGGATGCAAGTTTTGAACTATAGTTGAGTTTTTTCAATATCATTGTTGATTTTCATTAAAACAAAAATGTTCGAAATAGTGATTAAGCGTCACTTGGCAGTCAGGGAAATTTTGTTTCCGTTTTTTTTTTAGTTTTTGACATAAACGTTAGCATCTGCCTGTAGGCAAGTGAAGGTTCGCTTTAAGTTACACGATTTAGTAAATCGGGCTTTAATCATTTAAATTTAGCCATATGATGTCGGATAAACTCATGTCAGCGTTTTGGGTAAGGCGGTGACCTCCTTAAATAAACTAGTAAGATTTAGCGGCAACAATAAAATACATGGTACATCAAATTCTACATAAGTACTTCATCAAAACAAAGTAGTACAATATGCAATTAAAATAGTTTAATTTCAATCAATATGTACAAGCAATCAAATAAATACGAATAAACCGCGACCATCTTCTTCTCTCGATCGCACCAAAACATCATTTTGATTGCTCACAAAGGGAATGTTCATCACATTGACGTCAAATATAATGTCTTCGGTAATTTTAAATAACAACTCAGATCATTGCTATCTAAAAATATTACATAAAGTGATATAGACTGTACATATCCTCATACGTTTAAAAACATGATATGTGTTACCTATACAATTGCAGAACTATTTTATTAATTGCACAAACTGGGGAAAACAACTCAGTAAATTAAAGATGTTTTAAAAAAGTAAGTCTAGGCGAATAAAAAGGACAGCAGAACATTTTAAGCAATCTTAGGTTTTTTTGTCTGTCTGAATCATGATCACGATCCAAGGCGAATCCACAAAACCGATCTTAATGAAAATTCACTGGTACTTTATGTTCCGAGAAAGGATACTTTTTATCCCATTCACTTAAGGGGTTCCAGTGGGAGACGGCTAAAAGTCGACATGTAAATTGGACACAGTCAACATATAAAAAATGCGCGTTTCACGCGTCCCATTTTATTAATTTTTCTTTTAGTAGAAGGTCGATCGACTTACGTCGAGATGATAATTCAATAAAAATGATAAGTCAAGTAATATTATTAGCAATCATATTAAAACTGGGTTGCTTAAACAATTCCTGGTCCGAATATTTTTAATTATTTAAAAAAATATTTTTCTTGTTTGTTTTAATTTTTTTTTCAGACAACCCTATAATATAAATTGTAATAAAACTGCACATATGTTGAATTTTTTTTCCATTATTCGATCTCGTGAAAGTAGCTAGCATCGACAATTATCTGTTTATACCAAGCAATCCAGATAAATAACAGGCAACCCAACTTCTGCAACTTCTTCTAAACCTACTTTTAGTTGGGATAAAATCTAAAAATTGCACAAATTAATAAATAAAAAATTGACCAGGATTTTTTTAAACAACCCATTTTTATTATATTTTTGGGTATACTAAATTTGCTTTTAAACCGGTTTCATCCTATTATCAGCTCGGTGTATGTCGACCTAACTTCGGATGTTGAGTAAGTGTATGAGTAAGTGTGTGTTTAACAGATTGTCCCTTTAATTTATTCAAGTCATAAGTTTTATAGGTTAGATGTTACAGATATAACAACACAAAGAATGAAATGATCAAATAACTTGAAATCCAGAATGTAGAAAAAACATTTAAACGTACATGTTTAACATATGCATACATAACTTTATGCGAAGTCCCTCTGCAGGTCAGGTAGAAAGTATGGAGTGCCAATTAAATCCAGTTCACCGGAGCGACTAGTTAAATATATAAATAATAGTTTCAAAAACTAATGAAGACGCTTATATATCTCGCTGATCTAAAACATATATTATTATATTATCTATAATTTCAAATAAAAAAAATTAAGATTAAAACTTTTCATCATCATCATAAGTTATTTTACAATATGTTTGCTACTTCTCATATCTCTTAATAAAATGTTTAAAACAAAACATAGCAAATCGAGTTTTTAAACTGTTGAATATTTTTTTTATTTAATCTGAAGGATAACATTTTTTTATATTTTTTTGGTAAGCTAGATATAAAAGCGACTTCATTAGTGTTATAAACAATTATATATTTTTGATATTTTAGTGTTTAGTGATTACAAGTACATGGTAATGAAGAATTAGCTTTTTAATAGGTTAATAATATTAAACATCTTTGGACAAAGTACCCAAATTTAGCTAACCCCAAAATAAGGAAATATAGTGCATATGTTACGGGTCAACGATATTAATACATAGAAATATATACCAGAGTAATATAAAATAAGAGTCAAGAGTCTCCGAAACCGGCGTGTTTGTATGAAAAGGGTTATGAATGTGAAGGAAGCAAGACAGGTTTGTCAGGATCGTGAGGTCTAGCACTCGATACTCTCTGCCTACCCCGTAAGGGACTTGGCGTGAAGATATGTATGTATGTATATAAAATAAGCATGCTCATTCGAAAACATTAATTAATGAATGTTATAATATATATTATCGTCGGATGTCTGTCGACTAATCTATGTGTTTGTACCCATGCAATGTACAACAATCAATTATTTGTTTACTTCTGTTCACCAATACTCTCATGTAAGTGATATTAATGTATGTCTTTATGAGAATAAATAATGAATGTCTTTAAAACTAAACCTAATGTTAATCACACACGTGCACTTGCTCAAACCAAACCACGCGTGCATGTTTTTTTTAAAGTAATGACATCATCTAAGATATTCAATGAATGATGGCAATGTAAATTTTGTTCAAAATTAAATAATTTCTAGAAAAAACGTATTTATTTGGTACATACATATATATTGGTGTGAATATATATATATATATATATATATATATATATTCACACCAAGTCCCTTAGGTACATGGTAGGCATCAAGTATCGAGTGTCAAATCTCATGTTCCTCACAGACCTTTCTGATTTTATATTTTTGTTTATTTAGTTAAGGACCAATATTATTTTTATGAAAATACCTTCACAAGTAACGCATTATTTTCAACTGCTAATAGCATGCATAAAAAGTGCTATAGCGAGTTAAACTTGAAAGACAGCTTATATGCTGTGGCTGACTTTTTTATAGACTTTGGTGGTCGCCAATGGTCGAAACTCGAGTATAATAAATTTATTTAGTACAAATGATTAAATAATGATAATCAAACATTATAACATGTAAAACATCGTTTCAAAAAAACGCCATCTGTGTTAATCAAGACTAACTACTTTGTTTACTTACTTTGTTTCAAAGTATTACATGTAGGAATATAGTTTGCGCGCCATCTGTGATCTTTTATCATAAGAAATACTTGTATTTGTGTGTATCAAATGCATGCTAATGTTTGTAAAGTTTTATTTATTGATTCAATAAACTTTAAAAGTATCATTATTGAAATTATTGAAAAATATGACAGTATTGGAAAATATTAGCGTTTAGCTCTTCTCTTACACATACACTATAGGTGTGCCAAATTTCATAGTATTATACTGAGCAATTTTCGTAAAAAGGGGTTCAAATTTTTTGCTTTATAAAAGGTAAGTAAGTATCTTCACGCCCATGTCCCCGAAGAGGTAGGAAGAGGCACAACAAGGGCATCCACGACTAGCCAAAGACACAAAGTCCCACAATGTGAAAGGTGGCAAGCCTGTCGCCAAACCGGGCACATGTCCGATCCCGAGCAACACTTTTTTTGCTAGAAATTCGGAAAAAACACATTTTATTTTTGTTGCCGGACCCGAGAATCAAACCCATCCAACCTCATGAAGTCAAGTCCAACAACTGTACCCCTAGAACACAGAGGCAAATTTCGCTTCATGATTCAGATATTTTTATGATTTTAAAAGAGATTTTTTTTGTCGTTAACGATGTTTGCATTGCTTTAACCGTTTATTCAGCACACGCATTTAGGTATTGCGTTGCAGCAATCCTGAAGATTCTATTCATGATAATCTGGCATTTTTTTTAAATACTAATCGGTCCTCGGTCCTAAGTATGCGTGGGAAGTTTCAATTCAATGAATCAGAATCAGAAAAATCTTTATTCACTTGAACCATACAAGTGGTATTTATGCGCGTCGACTTTTTTTAAACTACCACCAGATCGGAATCGCGGCCACACACTGAGAAAATCCAGCGAAAGAAACTCAGCGGGCTTGTCTTTTTCTATAATAATAGTTACAATGTAAACTAGATTAAAAATACAAATTACAATCTAATTTTTACTTAAATAAAAGATACAACAAATCACATTACAAATTGCAGTGGGAGATTGAAACCTCTATTCCCAAGCATGTTCATCTTCCAAATACTCCAAGACCGTATAATAGCTTTTTTGACATAATTTTACTTTTGTACAATTTTTAAACTTATTTCAAGTTAGATCTCTAATACAATCTAAAACTAATGCGACCATTTAAAGTAGACGATAAACACGTTCTCAGATTCCGCGATCATTCTCGCATGTCACCCCCTAGTTTGTCCCCGCCGGTGACATGAGGGAATTCTTTTAAAAAAAATCCTGCATGTCACCGGGGGGGACAAACCGGTGATAATCGGGAACTGATTCATGAACATTTTTTTCTATAAGGGTTCTTTATAAATAAATAAAATTTACATAAGGTTTGAAATTAGAAAGTTTTTTTTTAAGTAACTTAAATAATTTACCTTACCTTTCCATCGTAAAATTGACAATTTATTACACATTATTAATATAAATTTATTACCGAATATTAAAATTCTCATCCTTTATTGTTTTAACTGCTTAAAATATAGAATATAGTAGGTTTCTTTGTTCTATTTGGATAAAATCATCATAGAAGGGCCTCATCAATAGGAAAATCTACAATTTAGCCCAATTTATGAATATTATAAATAAATTAATTTAAAAATAGATTAGGTAAATTAAACTTAAGTATTCTGTGATTATGAGCTAGTAAAATAAATTTAAACTTCGAAAAGACATCTTTGATTTTACAAATAATAGTTTTGAATGATTAGTACATACTTACTTTTGATTATATTGAATGAAGATTTATGTTTAAAAACTGTTGTTTTTGAAAATGTAAAAAGTTAAAATTGATTGTTCATTCATTTTTTGCCAAAAAAATTTATCTTTCGTAAATATGTAACTCCAAATAGTTCTTTTTTTATCTATAGTTCAAAAACAAATGTTCATTTCTATGCATGTTAAGATATTAGTTTTCATGTTAGTTTTTTGACTAGAGATACCAGGGGGTGACATACGGGAATTTTGTTTTCTGAATTCCCGCTTGTCCCCCCGGTGACATACGGTATTTTTTATTTTTAGAAAAAATCCCACTTGTCACGGGGGACAAATTAGGGGGTGACATGCGGGAATGACCGAGATTCCATTACACCAACGAAGCCAATAAAAGTGTCATAAAAATTATTTTCAAATACAGGACAATAAGGGCGTCAAAATCAGGTATATAATTTGATGTTTAAGCCTTATGTGTAAAATAAATTTAGGTTAATTACTTACATCAAAAAATATATATTGATAATAAATGTTGAAAAAATATCATTTTCATTTTCCTAGAAACTAAATTTCTCAAGTTGAAACATTGGTTATAACAACAATATTTAGAAAAGGATATCCAACATAATGGGAAAAACATACTTGCATTATTTTTTAATCAAGAAACCAGTTCTAAAGCAGTAGCTATTGATAAATACATTAAAACAGAATGTACAGAGTATTGGGTAATAGGTATTGCCTTGAAATCGAATCTCTTAATATCGCCATAACACATGGGTCTCCTTCACCCTTATAATAAAAACACCATTCAAATTATCTTTACAATAAAACAGTTAAGTGTACTCACTTGAATTACTTCCAAATTTATAGTACACGATATATCGGTTGGTAATTTTACGAACGAAATGAGAACAACGACAATTTAATAATAAGATAGCTAGGTAAAACGTCATACATATATATTGTAAGTTAGTGTTTATGGGGTCCGTTATTATTTCTTATTATTTTATTTCTTATATATACCTTGAGCAACATACCTTGCGTGAGTTGCCAACCTGGTGCTAAGATATCAAGCTTCTTACTTAAGTAAATTGATCGGTTTCCATATCTTCCAAATCAGAACTTGAGGTTAGCAAGCCCTGATCATACTTATTTGACAACAAAAATAAGTGTGACGGTGATCCTAACCTAAGCAAGCCTTTTGAAATACCTCTACCTTAACATATTTTCATCTATTTGAATTAGTAGGTAGTTTCTTAAGACTGTAATAAGGTTAAAATTGCAACATAGTACTTTAAAAAAAATGATTTTACAGGAGTTCTACCTAAGATAAAAAAATTTAAAAGTAATATTTTTCTGTGATAGCAAGCTCACGTATGTCATATTATATATGTATGTCAATTTTATTTTGTTTTATTCTAACAGAAAATTATGCTTTTATACTACTACCATACGTACTTACCATTCGTATTAATATTTTGCCGTAATCGTATCGTATAGTCGAAAAGGAAGCTATGAAACTCACGTACTAAACTTTATGAGGGCATTGTTTTATTAATATCTATAAAAAGTGCTTCCAAGTAAACCGTTTTAGTTAGAATTTCTCTTATAGCTTTCAGTGTTTACAGTCTTTATGGATAAGCTGAGTTTATTGTACTGCAGCAGTTTAAGTAATCTCGAATTGTATGAATGTTATTTGCGGTCCTTTTATTTATCTACTAACTGTTTCACGTTACCTTACCTGTTTGATTTTATAGATTACAACAAACATTATTATTGTTTTGAACCCATCGCCCTATAGATAAATACTCTCTTAACTTAGATTACACCAATGCAGACAGCCAGACTAGGTGGTATATTTTTGCGACTACTGGTCAGGATTGGCAGCACTGTCTTATGTGTTCCTTTTGCAGTATCCACCTTAGTCTCAGATTAGCAACCAAACCTTTCCGAGTAATTTTTGCCATCAGAATAGGCGTTTCCTTTTGTGCCTCCAATCCTAAAAGGAAAACATTTTGATTTGATGTCTGAATTGTCTGAAGATTAAATTAAATTGAAAAATATGTAGATAACGGACATAAGTTAGTTAGTTAATGTCTTACCTACCATAATTAATAAAATAAAATTGTAAATAAAAGTAATTATTGTTTTCATCTTTTCAGACGGACGCAGTATCATCACCCTCAGCATCAGACCAACTTGCCAGAGAAAATTCCGAAAGTTCGTTGCTGTCCTCGATTCTTCCAGACAAACTATCTGGTTCTATTTGCACAGCGGTGCTTGTTATGGTGGGGTGGAGACTTCTCTGTAAGCGATGAGTGAACTGCTGTAACGCTGTTAAGAGTCGACGCGTGCCAGACTAAATATCAACGTTATTCTAAAGCACGCTAATTTTATTACTTGGAAATGAATAATTGAAATTTGGTATACACATTTTTGAAATCGGCATTGCTTTCCACATATTCCAAGTCTAATGAGAAACAAATAATATATTTCCGTCATAGACTTGTCTGATTTTTTACGAAATGTGTCAGTTTTTTTTATCTAACACATGTTAGATTAAAAAAGTATACTGATCGATAATTATTAATAATATAAATATTGTATGCGGATAGTCTTTTTATAAATACGTCAATAATCAATCAACTTGTAAAACTAGATGTGTAAACCTGATCTCACGGTTATACATAAAAATTTAATTAGAAATTCAAAAATATTGAAAGCTATTGTTTGACTGTTTCCGGAATTGCAAACTTTAATTTTAAATTTTTTGCAAAGAATGTTCTATAAAACATGTAAATACATAATATATTAAAATGATCGAATGTTTAATCACTTGCAAAATATTGCAACATTTTTTCTTCTTCTATTTTTTTGGAATTCTTTATAAGAATATTAAGAATTGTAAAGGTTGGGAGCTTTGTATATAACATTTTTATACTAAAACTATTTGTAATAAACTCAAAGGGTGATTTTTGATGTAATTGTCTTTGTAGTGTATATATATTATATACAATACAATACGTAGTTGTATCTTTTATAAAACGAAGAAGTATTTCTGAGTATATTGTAAGAATAATCATCAGTCTAGTGTGACTCTTTGTCCTTACTTATTCCTCTCATTTAAAAGTTTTAGCTTCAGGCTAACTAGAATTTACTACTTTATTCCTGCTAGGTTTTATACTTTAACCATTTGCAGGTAGGCTTAAATTTTAACCAGAATACAAACATTACAATTAGTTTCAAACTATTCATCCCTTGCTGCGAGTTATAATACAACGTACCATAACTTTCATGATTCATTAAAATATTAACATCTGTATAAGAGTTTAGTGGACAAATACGTTATCTATTCATTTTATTTTTCATTTTTTCATTTAGTTAGTGTCACAGCCACTCGTATACCGGCACACTACACGATGTTGTTTGTTGATATATATTATACATAAGTTAATAATCAAGATAATTATAGTTTATTAATAAAACATGTGTACAGTTGGCAACTATGCATTTAAAATGTTAACTGCCATTCCAATGTGTACGAGCATTTTGTACTTTAATATTATTATTGTAATTTTTTAATGTAATTAGCAATGTCACCTTTTATTTTTGATTATATGTAATAAAAAAACTTCATTAGATATTATCGTTTTTACAACATAAAATATATTATAAAAAATGTAAGTATTTCTGACATTCTTGATATTTAGTTAATTTTTTGCCTGGAGTATATATATTTAAGTGTCATTATATATAACTGTAGTTTGAGATTAAATAATATATTTCTATATCTATAATATTGAATCAAAATATTTATTGGAAGTTAGAAGACATAAAATTAAACGCACAATTTAGTCTATTGATAGTAGTTCAAAAACTTTAAACAATTTTAAAATTAAAAAATGTAGAAATGCAAGCATATTATTTGGAGATGTCACAATAATCCGCTTTTGATGTCCTTTTGTAGTAAAATATTTACATAATTCAAAATATGTCATGATTAACACAAGTAAAAATTAAAATTAACCAATATTTATTCTATGCTTGTAAATATTAATATTGAAACACTAAACAAGGTTGTCTGTAAGGATTGGGATAATAATTAAAAAGGGACATTTTTAAATATATTTTTATATTTTCCCACAATTTTTCCAAAGAGAGCAGCCGAAAAATTATCATCGTTTGATCTCATTATATTATTTTTGTAATAAAATGTTTAATTTTATTATATTTAAGGCTTAGTGTAGGCCATTTTTGATTAGGGTTTGTGCCAAGCTTGAAATTTTATCGGAGATGGTCTATTTTTGTAATGTAGATGTACATAATTTTATGACATATTTACCGATAGTGGTTTGCCCAACGGTAACGACCTGTAGGTTTAAGTGATACTGCTTTATGAAACTATAATTGGGTATTTGACTGTTGTAACAATAGCGTAACCTTTAGCGGTTAACAATATTACACAGAAAGTGAAAACGTGAACTACCTTGTCTGCAAATGGTGTGAAGTCATGCGCTATCATTTGAATGAGCCCGTGCATAAGCTACAAGCTTATACATATAAGCTTATACATGTAAGCTTATACATATATAAGCTTTAAAGTTATACATAGTGGAGTTTTGAGCTATGGTTGGTTCACTTTATTAAGATCGCGCAAAACTGGTTTCAGAAACATAAAATCCATCAAAATGTTTTTATTTTAAACACAAAATGATTATTTTGGAAAAATAAGATTGTAGGAGGCATGGAATAAATGAATGTTTAATTAATATTTCTTTCCAGAAACAGCTGTCAATCATGTAGCTGTGTTTTGTAAGTTGTGAATTTTCATGAAAAAATTGGTAATAACAGAAAATTTATAAATATTGTATTGGTATTTTTAATTTGCCTTGCACAAATGGATATTTTTTTGATTTTTTAATATTCAATTAGTATTCTTATGACCATTGTGATAAAAATATGTTTATGTATAATAATGTAATTTGGGTAGGCAATAACGAAATAATGATAGATAAAAAACTTAATATTAGTATTTTTCTTTCGTTACTTTTTGGTTTTCGGTATTTGAAATAAAGTAAAATTAGTACCAACTCGAACCGTCTGATTTATAAACACAGAGTAAGTTACAATGTACTCCAAGGTTCAACCTGATATTATTGTTGAACATAAAGTACTCCAAGGTTCAATTTGTATTAAAGTATTTATTACAATGTAACACAAACGATAATACCAATTTGGCTTTACTCTTACTTTAGTCTATGTTTATTATTAACAAAATGAGATAGAAGTAGTTTGACCAAACTTATGCCTATATCTGTCGCCATGTTAATAAAAAAATTAGAATCTAATTCACTAAAGTAGCTGCTTAAAGTTTACGTCAAAGTCGACTGATTATTCTTTTAGATTTTCCAGTGTCTAATAAGTTGATATACTGTCTGACGACAAATTTATTTCAATTTAACAAACACAAATCCAATGTAAAAGTTTAGAGTTGATATGATTCGGGTATGTGCGATTATTTTGTTTATTTCACAATAAATCTGCGATCTTTTCCCTCCTCAAACATACAAAAGTAAAGTCGTTACCGATATAAAAATATTGATATTACTTTAAGTTTTTAATGTAGAAGAGTATAGTTAAAGCTAGTTGATTACTCGTTATTTTAAGGCCGCTGAGGCTTTGTGATTTTAGTACATTTGTGTGAATGTTCCTGATTATTAGCTCTTTTTTAACGCTACTAATATAAATATATAAAAGTATTACAAATATATTAATAATTGCGACATTTTCAAAATTGATAAGCTAGTTTTTTTTATTAATTTTGTTAAATATAACTTGTAAAAATACATATGTTCAAATTAACAAATATATAATTTTACATGAGGTAACATTAAATACAAATAGATGCAAACTGTTTTTTTTAATAAATTAGGAAAAAATACATTTCCAGTGTTTGTCCCCTGTTTTAAACTGTGTTCTTTAATTTTGTATATTTCGGAATTTGTTGAAAATGAGCTAATAATCGTTATACAATGGGATCAAAGTCTAATGGGATCAAAAATGTTGGTTTTGCGATAGTTATATTTAGTTTGTATCACAAATAAAACAAAATATTCAGAAGGATGTGTTCAGTTGTGATATGTATTTATTTAAGGAAAGATAAAAATAGAAAAGTTTTCATAATGATCTCTTTAAAACTCTTACGTGTTTAAATGCAGGGCAGCTGTAATAAATATAATCATAATAAATTTAATAAATCTCAATAAATACAGTAATTGGTAGCAATATTGTGTAATTATATCATAATGTCAATTACTATTTTCTTTTAAAAACGATAGTTGTTCCAGCTCCCGTGTTATAATTATATTAGTTACAGTAAACTCCGTTGCTTGAAATATAATGAAATGCTAAGAGTTTTGTACATAAATTGAAATTGGTATGCTTTAATGCTCTTTCGTAAGATTGTAGAGAAAATTTCTAAATTTCCATAACAATGCTTTATGTCAATGTAATTAAGATATAATGCAGATTTTCTTCTCTCTGTGTTTGGCTCGTGTATATAAATGAAATTGACAAATCTGTTTGAGTCACACTCAAATTGTGGTTCTTTTTTTATTTTGGCAAAATAAATTATGTTACAAATTTTGCTTACTTTTTATGAACATAAAGAAAATTTGCATTACGTCTTTAAACCTTAATAAAAATGCTTTTGCTAAAATACACATATAACCAAAATATTGTCATAACATTTTGTAGGAGTGTAAGAATTATTTACTGCCACGTCTTTCTTAAATAAAATATTAGGCGGTTTTATAACAAATACGCAGTATTTTTGTTTTTGGCTTCAATTATGTTAAGTAATCATAATAAAACGATGTCTAGCTTTACAACATGAAAGGCCTGTATATTTTTAGAATAATTTAGCTTATTTAGTTATATTTTTATATATTTTCCTTAGTGTTTTTTGTGTAATCATATAGAAAATTAATTTAAAAATTACTGCCAATCGAACAAAATATGTTTTTATATTCTTTATTTAAAATAATATAACTTTTAATACTCATTTCGTTTTATTTTAATACTATTTTATTAGTAAAGTGTTCATGATGTTATGTGGTATGTGCTTCGTGATACTGTCAAACCAACAACCACAATTGACGTCACTTACTTAAAGATTACGTAATTTTTCTTTTATTTAAAAAAAAGTTTATTAATATACATTACAAATAGCTAGACACAGTTCCTTAACAACTTCAATAATTCATTGAATAGTGGTGCAGTTAACATAGACAATATGCTGCAATAGACGTTCATTTCGGTAGATTATTGTATAAGTAACTATATGTACATATATGCTTAGTAAAAATTCAACCTTTAGCCTTATATGTGAAACTAGCTGTTGCCCGCGGCGTTGCCCGCGTTGTACCACAGGAACATTATTTCGGGATAAAAACTATCCTATGTGTTAATCCAAATTACCCTCTATGTGAAATCAAATTACATGAAAATCGGTTTAGCAGTTTTTGCGTCAAGAACAAACAAACAAACATGTGCATGAATGGACATTTAATGTCACTGAGAATAAAAATGCCCATCGAAATGATAAAAGACCACCGAAATGGTAATTAAGCTGCTAAAATGATAACAACGAGATACTAATAAGTTACTAATTCTACAGCAGTAACCTTTAAATTATCAGATAAATGAAATCATTATTAAAATGTTAACACTAGGTACTTAAACAAAACAGAAATCGTTGCCACCATGTAGTTGATGAACCGACGATAGGACATGAACTGTTTTTTTCTCAACTGACCACAAATACAAATATATCATAACAAAATCTTTACATGGATATACACGGATATTAAATTTTTATATATCATATATATTGGCTACCAAAATAAAACTATTTTGTTTCCATACCACTAAAATGACAAACTTACTTCATGGTAGGAGTCCACAATGTCATCGTGACCAGTGGGTTCATACCGAGAGCTTCGGTGGATTTATCCGAAGATAAAAAAGGCAATAGGAGTGCAACAACAATGTCAAGTTGACGGGGCTAAGCTATTAAAAATGTTGTTCTCAGAAATGCTTAACTTTTTCCCGGACAAATGTTTAGTGTGCTTGTTGAGGCGGATAGATTTCCTAGGGTCGACGAATATATACCGTGCCGAGAGATTTCAGGAATAAAACGCGCTGTAATACTATCACAATGGCGAGAGGCTGAGGAGTTTCTCCAGTATTGATCTTCTGACTTTCTTTCAGTCTTGGAACGTCTCTCTGGAGGTCCGACCGCGAATGCTACCCTAAATTTTGGCTCCCGTATCTATACGCTGGCGAGGAAAATTCTCCCTGTCGAGGATTCCTTGCCTCAACCCCGGAACCACACTTTATTTAATATTTCCATTAAAACGTACATTTACACAATACTTACTTAAGTTAGGTCTTAGCCTACGTTTAGAAACATATTTTGACACTAGACTGTGCTTGCATCCATTTACGGTTCGTTTTCAAATGGCGGCTATTAACTATGTACTCGTATAGCCGGGACGTAGTCATTGTGCACACTTGTCAAAATCTGTAAAAAAAGAAGAAAAACAAACAGAATTTGATTTTAAATCCAAACAAAATATTTTAATATTCAATTTAGCGCGAAAAATGTAAACGAATTATATTACGATAAAACAGGAAAGACAGTGCGTAATTAATGGATTGAACTTACCAGAAGCCAACGACCCCAATTATATGCAATTCCACACAATATACACAGGCACCCACAAATACACACACACACACACACACACACACTCACATACACACGCGCGCTCGGGCGGCACGTATAATGTTTTAGCAACACTAGCAATTTACTAGTGTTTGTATTATTTTAGGTCTTTGGATTATGTTACGTCTAATCCATACGCATTGTCTTATCTGTATTGCCGCGCTGTAATATGTAAATTTTTAGGCTGGAAATTGCAATTTTTTTATGTAAACATGAGTATCTACAAAGTTCCTCAAATTTCTATTAATAAACTTGATGATGTTTGTAATAGAATATTGCAATTCAATGGTTATAAAATCCGATTTAAATTTACTAAATGTGTTATTTTAGGGAAAGCAATTTTATGAATGGAATTTCATAATAAAATTGAT
>NJDC01001249.1:338597-359405 GCA_002245475.1 Calephelis virginiensis
GCAACACTAGCAATTTACTAGTGTTTGTATTATTTTAGGTCTTTGGATTATGTTACGTCTAATCCATACGCATTATCTTATCTGTATTGCCGCGCTGTAATATGTAAATTTTTAGGCTGGAAATTGCATTTTTTTTATGTAAACATGAGTATCTACAAAGTTCCTCAAATTTCTATTAATAATTGATGATGTTTGTAATAGAATATTGCAATTCAATGGTTATAAAATCCGATTTAAATTTACTAAATGTGTTTAGGGAAAGCAATTTTATGAATGGAATTTCATAATAAAATTGATAGACTAGCAAGAATAAAATAACACTGTACCATATTTTTGAATGTAATAAAGGTCAGCACTCAATGTTTTTTTTAGCGTAGATACATAAGTACGTATTTACTAAGATATTCTTAAACCACAAACAAGCACATTGCACTACTGTTTTAAAAACACACCGTTTTGTTTTATTGCTTTTGAAATTGACCCACATATTTTCCTCTTACTGCAAATGACTATAGAAAAAGGCATAAAGAAGAAACTGATACTAGAAAAAATATTTCTTTCAATAATGGATAACGGGATTCATATGTTGCAATAACGCGACGCCTTGAAATAGTCAAGGAGCGTTTTTACACTAATACATCGTCTCTTGGATATTCAGTACGACGAGCAACAAACAAAAAAATAACAACACAATTTTACAAGTACGAGATACGCCACGACACCGCGTCGTATCGAACAAATCTCGGTTTTCATCACCAGTTGGAGTTGTTTTATAGCCCTGATGATGCCTGTACAGCGAAACCGGTTGGCTAAACCATAAAAATAAAAAATAAAAAATTAATTGTGGAAAGTACAAGTGTTTGTAAATAAATTGTGTCAAGAATGGAATTCCACCAAGCACCGACGATAAGAAGTATAGAAACTAGTACTATATTTCATTTAATGATTTTATGATGGAAATTATTTCATGTACTATGTAATGCTTATCTGTTTCTTCTGTATGTGTCTTTTAAGGGAAATTAATTTTTCGATTGTAGCAATTATGAGCAGTTTGTCTCTATCAAAAGAACTGCTTTATAAAGTACATATAAACTTAGATCCGTCCTTTTAATGTTCTTTTTAAATTCTTAACTCTCGTATGAAGTGAGTGCGGGCCATTGAAGTTAAATTGCATTTGTTATGGACGCATTAGCCTCTAGCGAGTAGAACAGGACTCTTATAAACCTGCATTATATAAATGAGACTTGGAGGATACTTCTTAGTAGGATTTTACGGAAAGCTGAAGAGTTTTTAAAATTCTCAATGGTATAAAGCAAGCGAATTTTTTCAGAGTCAATTCTCTAGTTTATGTAAGACGCGAGTGGCACTCGTCGTTAAAGACGATAAAAGTCGTATTTTGACTAATATTACCTATTACATGTTGAGGCTTCGTACAGCCACTAAAGAGTAACAAGTAAAGATAGCGTGTTGTAGCTCTCCCACGGGAACTCGTTTAAATAGCAAAAGGCTTATCCCACGCATGCTAGCCGCCTACCAAAATTTTGTCGCGGTATATTGACTACGAAATTGACAGTTTTTCTTACAAAATGTTCATTTCAAATTTACCTCGTTAGTAATTCTATTCAAATATTACAAATTCAAATATTAAAAAACATATAGTGTCAAAGATTTTCTTGTAGAAAAGAATTTTTAGTAAAACTAGCGACCCACCCCGGCTTTGCACGGTTATGAAATATACATATAAATCTTAATCATAAATCACTTTATCTATTAAAAAAAAACAAAGAACATTTACTAGTCTACATTTTTTGCAATAACTTCCTCGATATATAACTACGCGGTACCTACAACAGAAAAAAATCCCGTCTTCGAGTCGGACAGTTGAACAAATCTCATTGCGATCCAGAGAAATTTGACTAAATTTGTGATCCTACATTAGTATCACTAGTATCACTAATGGTACTAAGGATAAAAGGACAAGTTACTAGTACCATCCATGGAACGAGTTCATTGGTGTTATTGACCCTTAAGTCTTTAATTTAATTTGCCTATGTACAAGAAACACGAAGGAAGCAAACCGAAATAGAAAGAAAGTATTGCGTTTTTGCTTGAAAATACGCTAGTATATCACTACATTGTATAAAAAAATTCGCTTCCTCTGTCCCTATGTCCCTTTGTATGCTTAAATCTTTAAAACTAACCAATGGATTTTGATGCGGTTTTCTTAATAAATAAAGTGATTGAAAAGAAAGGTTTAAATGTATATTTTATACCCGTGCTAGGTTTGCGGGCCACTAGTTTAGTATAAAATCACACACAATGAGAGACAAAATTGACACCCATCGCAAATCCAATCGTCTGACAGAACGACACAATACTTTTTGCATACAAAGCCCACACCGCAATATTCGCCATTAGGTGGCAAAAAACACAAAATATGTTTATTTGAAATTCAAATCCGAACTATTATTTGCATATATATAAGGCGTTCATCCATCATTCGATAATTCTACAGTATTGGCGATGGAAATTTTGACGTATAACGAAATACAAGGAATGAGTGATTATGATATTTTTGGTAGGGTAATAAACATGGAAGTATTTGTTTTTACAAGACTTCGTTAGTCGAAGGGTTAGCGTACAGGCGCATCCACGCCGATCATTGATAGGGTTTTGAGTTTGATTCCTAAAAATAACATTAGTATGATGAACATATTACATGTCTTTATTTCGAGGGCTGAGAGCTTATTCCCTAATTTTAATTGTATAATTAATTACAATACAATAAAATACAATAACTCTTTACTGTGCACCAAATACAAAGAAATTATAAATACATCAAATAAAACTTAAATTATGAAATACACAAAGGCGGCATTATCGCCAAGTCAGCGATCGCATCCAGGCAACCCTCGAGTATTTAATTTACGTAGGTCACACTATAAGCTTAGCGTAACTTCAAAAAACAACATGGTATAACCAAAAAATTGCGTTTATTGCTTTTCAAAATAGTCTCCTTTACATTCTCATAGGTTTTAGGGTTTTTTCAATTAACCGCTTAACAGTAGCCACATTATTTTCGTTGACGGCAGTTGAAGGCCGCCATTTACGACATTCGCCATGAAAAGAAACTCCACCTCTCTCTAATTCAGCAAACCATTGCCTCACAGTGCTCAAACAAGGTGCTTCTCCCCCAAAAGCATTTTGAAGACGAGCGGCACAGTCTTGCGGAGAAAGAGAACTTTTAAAATCATAAACAATGTTGTGACGTGTGATAAAAAAAAACAATAGACAAATTATTTTCCGCCGATTGTTTTTTTTATTACTAAGTATTCACCTCGAAATTCAAATAGTTCCGATTAGCTAGAGGTGCAAAACTTTTAGTGTGCCCCTTGTATTAATACGTATTGATCGCCTCTGTGGTTTAGCGGTTCAGGTGTTGGACTTGACTGCATGAGACGGGACGGGTTCGAATCCCGGGTCGGGCAAAAAAATTTGGTTTTTACAATTTTCTAATAAAAAAAATGTTGCTCGGGATTGGATGTGTGCCCGGTGGCAAGCCTATCGCCAAGATAGGCTTGCCACCTATCAAATTGTGGGACTTAATGTCTTCGGCTAGTCTTTGGTGCCCTAGTTGTACCCCTGCCTACCTCTTCGGGGATGTGGGCTTTAAGATACTTATTTATATTAATACCGTATATGTCTCGGTGGTGTCGGTGGGTTGCCAACCTGAGGCCGGGATGTTAGGCCTCGAGCAAAAGTAAGTTTACCGGCTACTTTACCCTCTAAACCGGAACACGTTATAACGTTATGGCGGCAGGAATACGTAAGGCGGTGGTACCAATCCAGGTGAGTCGCTGCGAAACTCTACCACCTAGTCAGATGTCTCGGTGTTAGTGACGGTAAGCCTATGCTCGCCTTTTGCGAGCTGCCTGGCAAAGGAAAGCTGATGGTCTATTCTGCAAACGAGCCCGGACCAACACGGGGAAAATCGCTGTATGTTAATCGATTGTTCCGGCATTGCTGAACCGATTTCAAAGATACCTTTTTTATTTAAAATAGTGTACTTCCGTAGTTAGGTAGTTCTATTGCAGAAACGTCTGGATTTAAAGATGGAATCCCATAGAGGTCATGAAAAATGAGATTAGACAGACATAATTATATATTGTTATCTTGTAGCTGTGATCTTGCATCATACTTAAAAGTCTACATTTACCATATCCTCTAGCACTTAACACTACAATGGCGAGTACTAACGTTATACAGCATAAGCATGTAAGGTGGCAACAATCTGGAAGGTTGCTGTACAGACATGGCCGATGAATTCCTAGATAAGTCAGATTGATATATCGATATTTTTAATTAAATTTACTGTTTCAACTGTTGGAACAGATCAAGCCACTTGACTTTAATATCACAAATAACGGAACTTCTTATTATTTAAAATGTAGGATATTTTTATGGAGTATAGAGTAATGTTAATTTATTTTGGTATCTATTTAAGTATTTCTATGTATTATAATCGTGGACTAACACCCATAACACAAGCATATAATTTGCTTTATTTGCTGGGTTAGATTCAATTTGTGTAACTTGTCCAGGGATATTCATTATTTATTATTTATATTCAGTATGCTGTGGTAGCCAGATAAGTGCTCTCTAAATAATAATTAATTAATATGAGAGCCTAAAAGCACGTTAAGTTCGGTATCAACTAAAGAATAGGTAAATATTTTCAATACTCGTACAATTGACAAAATTCCGTCAAAACCTCACTTATGTATGTCCAAGGTAAGAAGCGCTTTACGCACTGCTTTGAAGTAATTTTACTTCTGGCATTAGGCTCTTATACTGTGGGATTATCATAGGTGATTAGATGGGTAGGATGCAATGGGTAAAGTCAGAATGTGCCGACCTGTAATTCAGGCAAGCGTGCCGTCAACCGAGAAATTTTACCTGCCAGCCCTGAAGAGTGGAAAATAAAGCCGAACTCCTCAGTCATTGATCTGAAAAACCTAGAGGGGTTTTGAAGAATTTTGACTTTAAATATGCAGATCTCTAGGTATGAGGTCAGTGGGAAGTCCAACAAGGAAATAAATGCTTTTACACGTCTGGAATGAGCGTGGGCAATGTAATCAACTATGTCAGATCGTACATTAAGACAAATTCGTGTACAGACACTCTGGCGTAAGCAATGGTGCTTGAACCAAATTGAAGTCCTGAGGTATCACGATCCCGCGGATGGGATCTGTCCTAGCGCAGGGTCTGTAGCTAATTATCAATGCTCGTTAAGTCGTTCTATTTCAGCTATGGAACCTATACAGACACGCATAAATAGAAATAGGAAATTCACAAACGCAATAGAAATTTAAGCCAAAATTGCACTAAAACATTCGAAACCTGTTAATGTACGCTTTGAAACATATTCATTTTAACCCCAGTCAATTAATGTAGAATCGAATGTGTTTGTTCTGATAGTTTTAATATATAAAACCGCAAAATTACTAGAGTTGTATCCCGATATGCCATTGAAAAGCACAATAATGTTGATTCATTATTAATCCTTTTCAATTTAATAAAGGTTGATAATTTTCAAAATAAAGCTGTTCTTAAATATTATAGTTTTTAAAAATATTCAAAGCAGTAAAACAATATTATTTTTGCATCGCAATATTTGTAAAATTTACAATTTCGTTTTGGCAAATATTCACTAAATAATAACAATGTATACTTGTAGTCCTTTATTCAGATCGTGAATAATGTGAAATACATGAAAGCGGTATCTGTAAAACAAACTAAAAATGCCTACTATTTTAACGAACAAAATAATACGTGCGAGGATTTTTTCGACAATATCAAACCTATTTTGTCCTCAAATCTCGCTTTACAAATAAAAACCGTTCGCGAATAATAAAACCCACAATATGGTTCATTTCAGACCGATGGTGGAGTCTGTATGCAAAATTGCTGCGAAATTGAAAAACAAATTTATTCTGTATTGCTTTTTGGTTCTTGTTTCGGGTTGTACTAGGGTGATTCTACATAGTTACTATTGGAGGAAGAAAAATTTAGCTTTTGTGTAATACTAATTAATAATTAATAAATATCCATGCATGAGGTCCCGGGTTCGAATCCCGGGTCCGGCAACAAAAAGAAAATTGGGTTTTTCCAAATTTTCTAATAAAAAAATGTTGCTCGGGATAGGATATGTGCCCGGTTAGCGATAGGCTTGCCACCTATCACATTGTGGGACTTAGTATCTTCGGCTAGTCGTGCCTCTTCGGGGATATGGGCGTAAAGATACTTAATAAATATCCCTGGACAAGTCACACAAATTGAATCTAACCCCAAAGTAAGCAAATTATATGCTTGTGTTATGGGTGTTATTCAACGATACCAATACATAGAAATACTTAAATAGATACCAGAACAAATTTAATAAACACCCAGACCCGGAAATGCAGACATCTGAGTGTTCATCACACAAATGTCTGCCCCCATCGGGAATCGAACCCGAGCCTTGGGGCTGGTCGTTGTTGGTCTAATAAATGAATCATAAATAAATGATGATTTTTTGTCAAATTAAGTTGGGTATCATGACTTCAACTTGCTATTTAAGATGTATTGTGTTTGGACGTTTGAATGTTAGTTTGTTTTCAGCTATATCTCAACATCTACACTGTTTGCGGTGATAATTTGGGAAGTGTTCGACTAAAATCCGAATAATCTTTTTTTCATCACTCGTAAGCCCATATTTAAAAGAATTAAATAAAGTCAACTGGAATAAGCTCGATTAACATCTTTTGTGAATCTTTGTGTTGCAAACAATAACAGACATATTTCCTCTAACAAATTTGAACAATACTTACGTATCTGAAAAATATTCATACTTGAAGTTGCCACAAAATTTTTGACTAGTTTTGAAAGATATTTTTTTATCAATAATTTTTGTTACTGAATGTTATAACAAATAAGAATAGAGGTGCTTAAGAAGCAATCTTTGTCAAACACAAATGTGTTGTGGATTCTCACTAAGTAATTATGATTAAAAATATATGTTCATCGACTAGTAAAACCATTATTTGTTTACATTTTTTTCATTCTCCAAAGTAGCCGAATCACAAAACTATGTAATCCGTAAAATTAATTTTGAATGAGCAAAACTATATTTTACATATAATTTTCGCCGTGTTAGATCAAGTCCGCTGAGTAAAATAAACGATCTGCTTTTCTGTCAGGCACCTTGTAAGAGGTGAGCACAGGTCTAAATTTAAGTTATTACCAATTAAACCACTGGTGACAGAGTGTTGTGCGGCTACTTACCCGGGAAGTGGTATACCACCTTATCTATTCCTGCTGTCTTAATGACAGTCATGTCTTAGTCCGGAGGGTAGAGTAGCCCATTGACTTGTTAGGCCTAACAACCCGGCTGACTACGCTGCTCCTGTAACATCTGTGTTGTCTATAGGAAACGGTTGTCTCTTACTATCAAGAGAACCGTATGCATATTCGCTGACCTATCACTAAATTTTTTTGACTTCAAGTACTGTTTGTTAGTTCGGTGTCCAGTTCTGTCTAAAAGTTTCTTGATAGTAACAATCCTAATGACACCAGATTTTTAAACTAAAATCGGTCCCTTGGTTTAAGAGTTATGATGTCAAACAAAGGCACACACACACAAACACACACAAACTTGTTTCATCTCTCTTTTCTAAAATATTAGATATAAACCACTAACATAAAATGTGTTAGGATGTTTAACAGAGTTATTATTTTATTTTTATTTTTTTGTTTTTGATACCTATTGTTCTAGTGTATTTGCAAAAAGTTGTGGAATCGTGCGAGTCGTCATTGAAAGGGGTTGTATGTAATACATCGAGCGTCATGTTACTTCATTATGGTGCAGGGTGTTATAATAGGCTTTTTTTGTGTGTTTTATTGCGGTCTAATAATGCTTTGTGTTCTATGTCTCGTGAATCATACTGAATTTTAATACTATCTATATATTGAAGTAGGTAAAGCGTACCAGTATTAGTACTATGATGTGATGTAGGTTCGCTGTCTAACATTGAAAACATTATTATTATTCGTTTATAGTGTAGCTGAGAAAATCAAATGTCGAATTTGGACAGGTCGGTGGGAAACTGAAGCGCGACCAATTTGTATCGCAAACAGCGTCGCTAGTGTTACGTTTTGTGTTTCTGATTGAGAATTTTAACTAAAAAAACCATCATAATGACAAAATAATTACCAATGTAGAAGAGAAAATTTCATTGTCGTTGCCTTTAATGCAAAATCTAACGATTCACGGAATAACTCTTCAACTTAGAGTTTGACTACTGAACAGATAAGTTTAATTATTTATTTATTTAAGGGTCTAAGATCCGAACCTAAGTCGACCTTCACGGAGCTGATAATGGAATGAAATGTATTTTATAATAAATTTAGTGTATCACAGAATATATTAATAATGAGTTGCCTAAAAAATCCTGGACAGAGTATTTTTGATTATTTTTTTAAAAAATGATTTTTCATGAAATGTTGCAACATCATGATAATAAGAAAATATTATTCTGACGCATAATATATAAATGTCTAGAATGTGCAGACGTTAGGTTGCCTATTATTTACCTGGACAATCTACTAGATTTTATCTGATTTCACCTGGACAATCAAAAAATACTTTTTGCAATTTTTTTTTATCACAACGATACACATTAACACGTGTTTTCAGTACAATATAAATTGTAAGTAATAAGCCACTAGCGGGTAGTTTCTACCCTCCATAGTGTACGTACCGCGCATGCGCACTTTCTTGTATTCAGCGTCCCACCAGACACCACGCCAATGTTGGGTTCTTTATTATTACACTGTAACTTATCTCGGAACTCTTTGTCACTCACTTGCACACGCGTTGAAATTTAAATCTTTAAAATTCGGCAACCTATATTACGACCGATTTTTTTTCAGGCAACCCTGTATGAATGTGTTCGCAATAAAACAGCGCTTACGTTGATATTAAATTTATTTTATTATCCACTCAGTGAAAGTAACTGATTTCAACATACCTGTTTATACCTGGCAATCTAGTAGATTGTCCAGGTAAATAATAGGCAACCTAACGTCTGCACATTCTATATATTTATATGTTATACGTCAGAATAATATTTTCTTATTATCATGATGTTGCAACATTTCATGAAAAATCATTTTTTAAAAAAATAATCAAAAATACTCTGTCCAGGATTTTTTTAGGCAACTCATTTTTAATATATTCTGTGATACACTAAATTTATTATAAAATATATTTCATTCTATTATCAGCTCGGTGAAGGTCGACTTAGGTTCGGATCTACTACTATAAACTTTACTGTACACAAATAAAAAATATTAGTACAAATGGCGAACTTAATGCTAAATGAATTTTCTCCCAGTCAACCTTTAGGCTAACAGAGATCAAATACGTAGGTACCAAATAAACAAAAACAGAGAATAAAATAATTCATTAATATATAACTACATAGCATACTACATAAATTATGAATAGATAATTATAGATACACTGCACATAACATACATAATATTACTAAAGTAGACACCAAACAAGACAAAATTTCTAACCGTACATAAATAAATATCGACATATATAAAAAATAATAAGTTCTGATGAAACAAGCTTGCAATAGTACAGCACTAAATGCAATTTTCAAATAGATATTCATACGTTTTCTTTTTGAATAGAATCTTAATACTCACCTGCCTAATCGATACAAGAAGCTTATTCCATAATCTGGACGAATTTAAAAGAAGAGAAACAGATATAAAGTTTGAACTATGTAGAGAGATGAACAGAGTCTGAGATTACGATGATCGCAGACTTAAATTGTGGGTTGCAGATAAAAATTAAATTTAGATTTAAGGTATGTTGGGTACTTAGGATCAAAGAGGATATAATAAGCATAAAATCCTAAGCTTGCGTCGCTGAGAAATAGAGAGCCATTGGCTCTCAAAGTTGATGGCATAGTATAGTACTAAATTCGTCAAATACCAGCCGACTCGGCGAACTTTTTTCCGCTTAACAGCTGAAATCAGCTTGCACGGAAAAAATTAAGGTGTTGTTTATGTTAGTCATCTTTTATAAATATGGCATTCGATCGTTTTCACGACTTACTTTGCCAATGTCAAGTTAGTTAATTCTTATACAGTCATAAGTCACTATGTACAAAGTCATGTCAGGTCAGGGACTTGAGTAAAGCGGTGGATAAAGCTTATCTAGTGAAATTTGATGGCAGCGAGAAAATAGACGATACACTAATTTCTTCATGATTATTTCATTTGTGCACTTTCACTGAACAAAATTAATCTAATTCCCACCTAAATTAACCAATTTCACTCAATATAAACATGAAATTTAATGATAATGAAAAAAATACGACCATCTTTATTCACGATGGTGCCAGAACTCGTTTATGTTGTTTCTTTTTAATGAAAAATACGTTATTTGGGAACATATAACTAATTTTTTAAAATAGCTTAATATATATTCTGTGGCCTATTTTTAACAGTTTACATAATTCGATTTTCTACAGTTTTATTATTCGTATAAATGTAAAAAATCGCCCTGACTTAAATTTATTCGAAATTCAAAAAAATGGACTTCTGATCAATGTATAACATTGAAGCACAAAATGTTATAAAAGTCTGAAATAATGACATGAATTTAGTCAATATCAATTGGATAAACTCAAATCAAATAAATCAACGACGTTCATGTAAATGTATTCGCTAGACACAAATGACATTAGAAATAGCTATTAGGTTCTGTGTAGTGTGTAGACTAATGCATTATCTAGCAGTAATTCGGGACGTCACCGCGGCGTTGAATTGGCGGAATCAATCATGACGTACGTACAGTCGGTTCTAATATCACTTAAACACGATGCTCGCTGCAATTGGGAAACCTTAATAATATTCCCGGTATAACAAACACTACAAATATGACAGAAGGTATAAAATTGTGCAAATAGTAGATTCCTACAACAATGCAAAATCGTAAAAGTATTGTGTCTATATTGAACATATTTCAAAATCAGTGTTAAGATTGGTCGACTCTTCCAAATTTCAGTTAGAACATCATTAAAGTTTTCTATCTTAAATTTGATAAGTTTATTATGAATTAAAGGATTTCTGTCTAAATAACCTTAAAACATACCTATATTGTAACTTATATCAAACTTGTAAGTTACAATTTGTCAAAGATACCATTCATAGTTTTAAAATATTTATGTTGCTAAAATAATATGTTTTTTCTTTACTATTTTTTAATTTGTTGTATTTGATGTTTTTTTTTTTGTATTCCTGTATTTAAACTTTTCATATTAGTCTACTAACACATATTTAGATCTTAGTTCTTGACTAATCTTTCATATAAACTTTGTTGGAATAATATTTAGCGTTTGCTTATATAAATGCAAATTAGCAAATGGATTTCAAAACGGTAAAAAATACGCGTCTAGCCTAAAGACCACAAAGATGGTGGCTGGCTTAGTTACCGATCTGAAGCTTTAGTGCGACACCTTTAGCGTAATTTTACAAACAATCCCATCTCCATTCCGAAACACGCCAGTAATTAGCACTGATGTTCTACCAACTAATTAGACCTATCAGCTAATTTACTTCTGCAAACTTATGTTATTTCACGTCTTATATATGGCTCAAAGTAGATGTTAAACAACGATACCATTTATTAAGCATTGTGGTGTTTCTGCAATAATCATACTCATTGACATGTAAAGTCATCTCCCGGTTGTATATGCACAAAGCGATGGACATTCAATATCGATGCAAATATCTCGCATGGGTGAGGGGGCGGCCGTTCAAATATTAGGTACCCGTAATTTATGTAAACCTGTTACAAATGAAAAATACAAATATGATCGGACCTTATCATACAGCTGGATTGTTCATGATAACTCAAAACGGCGGTACAAGAATAATATCATGCTGCTAGATCTACACTATCGATAACATTTTTGTAAAAAAATGTTAATGAAAACTAGTTAAGGGAATTTCCGATAGAGAAAAGACATCTTAAGCCATTAGCTAATTTTGGATAAGTTTATCCTGTGCTCTATCACGACAATGGCAAGTACTAAGGATTTGCCAGTAAGGTGGTAAAGACGTTTAATCAATCGAAAACCGGGTCTGGCTGACTGCTCCAGTGATCTTAACCTATTATCTAGATTATTTCACTAGAAGGTGATAGATTCATCACATCCGTCCGCAACAAAATCATCTCATATTACTGACTGGTGGATGTATAATACGTGTTGCTTCCTGAAGCTCATTTTGTAATCGGGTTACCTCATGCTGAGTATTAATTTCCAAAATATTAATAATTGAATATTAATATCACAAAAGACAATTTCCACGTGAATGTCTAAGGTGAATTCCCATCCAAAAGGGCTAATTTTGTGGCACGTGTCCTTAATGATAGGATGTTTCACAAGTCATCGATTGTGGGAACAGACGTGTTTTACAATTGTGATAGGTACTCATCGTGTAGGGTGTAACAATATTCTATAGAAAAAATAGAGACATGACGACTACATAGCTCGCTTGAAATATAATCTGGCAGTTATAGTTAGATAAACCACTAGGACAATAAATTAAACTAGATTAAAGAATGTTAAGCCAAAGAGAAAATCAAATCAGCAGGTGGTAAGAAATAAGAAAGCATCTGGTGGTAAAAAATAGGCGTCGCCTTTCAAAGGTGCATGGCCTACCTAAGGCTAATAAACTAAATCAATTTAGTTACATCATATTTATTCACAAAAATATGACGCAGTTGATTTAATTTGTGCAAACGAATAAATAACTCAAGTGTATATTTTTAAATAGTTAGATATGTAGGGGAGAACCAGGCAATGGTAGTCAGCGGGCAATGGTGGTCACTACCATATCTAGAAAACAAAAACCCGTCCAAACACAAACAGTGGCGAAAACAGCCAATCGTACCACACCTTTTCCGCTGCTGCACGGTCATTCAGTTCGCTCGTCAGGTTCACGAGGGAAGATCGCGACACGTTTTTCTGCGTTTTTGATATAATTTTACGTGTGCACAAATTAAACAATAAGTAACTGTTTTTGAAGCAATTTTATGAATGTCTTATTAACTACATTTTGTATAAAGTACGTAATAATCATACCATAAAAGATTTTTAGTAAATATTTAACCTTATTACATATATTTGATTTTTTTGACGAAAAACTTATCATCGGGCAATGGGAGTCAGCAAATCCCATTAAGAAATCAGCTAAGACAGTAAGAGGACGAGCTATTTTAGCAAGCAAAAAACGTCTTGCATAACAGAAATCTGTAAACAACGCCACGAGACGTGTACTGCAAGATTCAAACTCTTCCACTGAGTCTGATATTAGTCTGGCTAATATATGTGATGACAACGAATACGATGATGCCGACAATGCTGGCAACATTTGTCTGATCTGCTCCGAATTTTGCCGTAACAACGAAATGTGGTACCGACTCATACCGACTGCACAGGATAGGATTCTCCTGAAGGCTACATGTGCGACAGTTGCTGAATACGAGAATTGTAACCTTGACCCTCATTGTCCTATAGGCTGACTACAATTACCCGCATGTGTGGACAATGGTGGTCAAGGCTGATATTTTTAAAAGCTTCAATTAATGCCAAAGTATGATTCCAAATGAAAAAAATAATATTGAGACTGATAGACGATTAGTCAGAGTATGTAAGCAAATTATGTTGATAAATGTAGCACAACATTTTTTTCAGTTATTTTAAATATCGCTTAAGTGACTCCCATTTCCCCCTTTTCACCTAAGTAAATAAGTAAGTACCTTCACGCCATCAAAATTCATCCCTGAAGATGTAGGCAAAGGTACAATCAAGGCACCCACGACTAGCCAAAGACACTAAGTCTCACAATGTGATAAGTGGTAAGCCTATTGCCAACCGGGCATACATCCAATCGCGGGCAACATTTTTTTTCATTAGAAAATTGGGAAAACCACATTTTCATTTTGTTTCCCGACTCGGGAATCGAACCCGGGATCTCATGAAGTCAAGTCCAACACCTGGACCGCTATACCACAGAGGCGATTAAATATGTATTAAAACTAATTACAAACCTTTATTTATTTTTGAAGAATTATTATGTTATACATATGTGACTACTTTAAGACACTCCTTCGAGGAACAATCTATTAAATTTGTGATTCTGTCTAGGTATAATAACGGACACAATTAGAAAGCGCCCACCAACTAAGGCGTATATTACACTGCACCGAACACCGCTCTGGTGTGTAGAGATGCGGATTTCAAATTTACTGACTATGTACTGAATAATCGCGACCGGAGCGGCGATAGTGAGATATCCGCACTACGAGCCATTTTAGTTATTTGAATTACAATTTTTTTTATTTATTTCCATCTAAACATAAGCAGTACTCTTTAACTACATGTAATCAGATCCTAATGATCATATTTAAGAATTTATTCTAACCCAACACTTTCGATTTTCACTCGCACCACGCGCCTAGCACGTGTCGGAAACGAATAACTACCATTTTGGAAAATTTTCCATTATAAATTGACCCCTCGTTACATAACCAACATAACACTAACACAAATCATTTGGATTGGTCATATTAACGGTCATTATTTCGAACGTTTGAATTTTAAATTCGTTTGTATTTTCATCTTTTCTCGTAACATTGCCAGGTTTTTTTTAATAATGAACTTTATTTTTATAGACGTAAATGTTATCATCGTGATATTAAAATTGTCAAAGTAAATCAATTTAAAAAAAACCTGGATTGGTTTGCCTCAAACAATAGGAGGCAAATTGTTGTTCTACCATTGAGGAGGCCGATTACCATAATTTCTGGTATTGTCAATGTTCAAACTGCGTCTTCAATGATATTATAGGGTGTTGATGACAGGAGACCGACGTGAGCAAACAAAGGGTGTTCCAAATATAGAATCATTGTTGAAATACATTTAGACACGTCAAAGAAACTAAAAATTGTATAACACAAGATTTCAATTAAAAGATATATTTATTTATTAATTTTCTAGTTTCAATTAGTTTAAGCGTCTTTGTTAAAAATGATTAAAATTTATGAAAAAAATATAGCAGTGGCTACAAGGTAACGAAACGATAACAGCTGGTGTATAGGGTTTATGTGTTTAATTACTATTACATTTTTATTGCAAGAAATACTGTTCAACAACTAATTAGCTCACTACATGATTATTACCTATTTAATAGCATTATTTCGAAATTACTCCACAAATACCAATTTTACAAACAAGTCAAAAATCAAAAATGTTTTGTTTCAAAAAAAATTAAGTGCCACATAATATCATAAGAAATAAGCTCAATAAGAAAAAAATCGAGAATAGCACCAAGCAGAAGGGTATTATCGTATATCAAACCGAAATGCAATTAGTACAATTTTACATCTTAATCTGTTCAAAAATAAAAGTATTCAACGTGTCATCAAATATCAATTCATTCCCCATTATTTTTGGCCAGCAAAAATCATAATCAGCGTAACTCCAACCAGACGTGGTAAAAATAACAAGGGATATGACAAGATGGGACACGACCAATATTTAAAGACCCCTGCAAATAAAATAGTTAACTTCAATTTAGGTATCTGTGGGGATATTGGGATGTCATCTAATAGTGGTGGAGGGTATTAACGGTTTGGAGCGAGCGGAAAATTTAATCTTCTCACAAAAAGTATTGAATGTTGAGGATAAAAAGTTGTGAGTGATAAATGGACGATTCGGGTCTTGGGTCATTTAAGGTACAGGATTTTTCAAAACGTTTATAATGTTTTAAATCAGCAGATATTTTATTTTAGAACTTTCATATATACTAACAATATTATATAATATTAAGATGGATCGTCATACTTATGAGAATGTAACACAGATATTGACATTATTGAAAACCGATTTGAAGGGAGAAAAAGGTAATTTCTCATTGGTAATAGTCTCACGTCGCCTAGGCAACTTATTGAAACATTAATACACGTTTTCGTATGTTATATTTTAATGTCATCCCTTCATGCTGATGAAACGTAGTGTAACGTGCATGACAATTTACTTTAAAATACAAAATTTTAATCGTTTTTTAAAAAAAATATGAAAAACGTAAATAAGGTTTTTTTTAATTTCAGGTCTAAAAGTATCAAAGCTGGAATCGCGAGACCTGTCCACGTTGGTGGAAAACTAGATAGAAATTAGCTAAACCAAAAACATAAGAAACAAATTAAAAAAGCGAAGTGAATAATTCCTTTCTTGTTATAACCCTAAACAAGGAAGATATTCCCATAAGCTTCCCCAACTGATTACCTTCCAAAACGGATAGGCGTGCACCCATCCGTCATACACCACATTATACTGTAATTACGAGTCTGCGCTCGCAACCAACTCTACACGTGTCTTTTGTTTGGGTTTGGAAACCAAATTACAGACCATTCATTTCATATTAAACTGACTACCTAAATCTGCTTTCGAATTAAATGAGATTTAAACCACTGAAAATTGTAAAAAAAATGTGTCTGGACGCTCAATATATTTTTTTCCCCTTTCTTCCCAGTTAATCATGAGCTCCTCCTCCACAAACTTTTTCTTGCAGTTTTTGACATAAACATTTGCAATTGATCATTAGGTATTATATTGGTTGCAAAAATTTGAATGTCACTTTTATATAGGTATACCCTCCTGAGGACGAGGCATACTAATTTCAATACTTACCTCCAACTTCTGATTTTTCGAGTTCTATTATAACCTAAGATCATGACAAAAATAATTTAAAAAATCCGTAATAATTAATATATTAGTTATTCTATGTGTCACAAATGGTACATTCGGTCTGTATCCCTAACGTCAATGTCGCATATTTGACACATTCGTGCTTTATAATATGATATTTGGATAAACCACTAATTCGATAAAACGCAGTTTGTTTGAGAAATATCTAATTTTAATCAGTAAAAAGTAAACAACTCTCGGCTAACGAAGTTCTAAAGTGCTAACATTGAAATATTTGTAAATCACACTTGTATAATCGAATAATGAAGTAATTCTGAGATCAATTAAATAAATTTGTCGAAATATAGGGCTAATGTTTCCTTACATTTAAAGTCCATAGAAAGTAGCAAAACTATTTCTTGTTTTAATTAAACAAAGATATATATTCCAATTATTACATACAACATTATTACATTTCAACATTGTTATCTGTTATCAACTATCTTAGGCATATTGTTAGCCCTATTCACTCTCTTCTAGGCCACGGGCAGGGTCACAATAGGAACACTTCTTTTTATATGTTGAATCCTTGAAAAGCCTTCCTCTTCATCAAAAATAGGTTCTTCTGGAGGCAGTAAATTTAATAATTGTACCTTTTTAGTTGTGGGCAGTAGATACTTGCCATAAACAAATTAATTTTAAAAAATACATTTAGCTCGCAAACCCTCAATGCCATATTTTTTAAGTTAGTAATACAAAAGTTTGATTTGTTACTTTAATCATTAGATGAAAAATATAATCATCTAAGTAGTCATTAAAAAATTGAAACCATTCCCAGTTTTCTAAGTCTCTTGGCTTCTTTCTAATTTTTTTTTCTAATTTGTTGGACAAAAATCTCTGGAATTTGTTAACGAAAAAGACGGCTCAACTATTCTTTCTTCAGCCCTACCCCTTTTTATTCTGACTCTCGCTCTTCTGTTGTTTCGAGCTCGACCTTTTGTCGCCCCACTAAAAACTATAGAGGAATCTTCTATAGGCGGAAATGGTGAATAGACATTATCACTAGTTGATATCTCATCATTTGAATCAGAAGTACTAGAGATAACCCTATTTGGCCGATTTAGTCCTGTTTCCGGGTAATATAATTTATGATTATCCGAAGCAACGCTGAAATCTCCATTCGACTCATTTAAAACTGCAAAAATATAATTTTCTCCTAAAACTAAAAAAATAAGATGTACACTATTCAAAACGAATGAACCAAATACGGCACATCAATTATATTAATTTGGGCCGTTTGTTCCACTGGCGGAACATCGAAACAAATCGGCTTGCTAGGTTATTATATTTTACTTTTGATACGATTGAAATATGATAATTGTTAGGTTATTCACTAACTATACAAATACGTAAGCATATTTTTGACAACATTGCAAATTGATTTGATATTAACGGATTACTTACGTCTACTACCCGGCGTCCGCGAAAGTCTGCATTTGTCCGGCATGTTGGCAAATGCCGAATGACAGCATATGTCAACTCTTTTAGTTATTACATTGAAAATGACCTAACGTTTCGTTTCACACAAGGTTATTTTAGTTTAAGCAAGCACGAAACGCACAATATTTTATTTTTTTGGACGTACCAGATATGACCCGTCAGGCCTCAGGAGGATACACTTTTATATCACATTATTTTATAACTATTATAGAACGCCTGTTAGTAAACAATTTTATTATAACTTATATGTTTATCTACTTAAGAAATTAAAGAATACAAAATACCGTTTTGGTTCAGGTCCGCTTAGTGGAACAGACCATCTGCCTCTTTGCCAGGCAGCTCTGAAGAGGCGAGCACAGGTTAAATATGTCATAACCAACTGTACTAGGTACTGTTGGTCAAGTGCTGTGTAGCAACTTGCCCCAGCGAGGATAAACTGCTTTACCTAATCCTATCACTATAATGATTGTAAGGCTTTGCTCCGAATGGTACAGCAGCCGGTAGATTTGCACAACAGATCTAACATTACGGCCACAGGACAACGATTTACCTATAACATCTATTGAATACGAGGGCGGATCCAAAAGTTCGTGGCCTAACCTACATGGAGCTATGATATCTTTTTAAAATCTACCGTCATTTGTTAGTATGTGTCATATTGATTTATTGTGCGCAGTTTCATTCCGATATATATAAATTTTCTGTGATTATTTGTTTGAAGCAATCTGACGCAATTTTCAATAATGGAGAAAATTAAACACCGTGCAGTCATTAAGTACCTCAATAAAAAAGGCCTATCACCAAACGACATCCATCAAGATATGGTGAGCAATTTGGGGGAGTCTGCTCCATCGTATTCCAATGTTAAGAAGTGGGTAGCTGAGTTTAAGCGCGGTCGTGGGAGCATTAAAGATGATTCTAGGAGTGGAAGGCCTACATTCTCTACCACGAAAGAAAACATCGATAAAATTTGTGATCTCGTACTGGGTGACCGACGTTTGAACATTGGTAAGATAGCTGAGATAACAAACATTATTAAACATATTGTGGCCGGGTGCAACACATAATAACGGAAGAGTTAGGGTTCCATAAGGTTTCTGCTCGCTGGATCCTGAGCTTGCTTTCAGCTGAACAACAACGAGTTCGATACACAATTTCGCGAGACTGTTTGGAACTTTTTGAGACTGATCCCGAGGACTTTTTGTCTAGATTTGTTACCATTGATGAAAGCTGAGTTCACTACCATACTCCTGAATCAAAGCAACAATCCAAACAGTGGATAAAATCAGACTCTCCTACACTGAAAAAGGCTAAGGTCGTTTTGTCGACTAACAAAGTCATGGCTTCTATTTTTTGGGATGCGAAGGGCATTATTTTTGTAGATTATTTACCTAAAGGTCAAACTATAAATTCTAGTTATTATTGTAACCTTTTACGAAAACTCCGGGAAGAAATAAAAGAAAAAAGGCCGGGAATGTTGCGTAAGAAAGTTTTGTTTCATCAAGACAATGCACGTGTTCACACTTCGGTTGAAACAATGTCTGTAATCCATGATTGTGGCTACGAATTGCTGGCCCACCCACCTTATTCGCCGGATTTAGCCCCCTCGGATTGTCATTTATTTCCAAATTTAAGAAACACTTGGGTGGCTCGAAATTTTCGACCAAAGATGAGGTGATAGTCGTAGTAAACGACTATTTCGCCGACCTTCCGGAATCTTTTTTTTAACTTACTTACTTCGTTAAAATAAAACTAACATACTAATATACGTTTGAACATTAGGCACCGACTTTTACAATTTCTAACTTTGAAAATAAAAATAATACTTACCCTTAATGAAGCAGTTACCAATTACTAGGGTATTAATATAGTTTTAATATAATATAGTACAAGTATTACTGAAAGACATTGTTCTTAAAAATCTGAGTTTACATAAATTACTCTTCACATTGTTTGTTGGCGTTAGACTCTTAAACTTCGAAACCGATTTTGGCCAAATTTGCACATCGTGATCAAACTGTAGTTTAATCCAACCTGAAAGACAGAATATACATAATCCAGTCTATATCGGACGAAGCCTCGAGTTACATCTTACATCAATATTATATTTAACATAAGTATTAGAATAAAATTAGGTAAAGTAATGAATACGCTATGCATATTTATAAAATATAAAAAAATAAAAGCGCCTGTAATAAGTATATAGCATATTTAATGAACATCAATCACGATTTCACAATTTAGCAGGCGCTTTTACAATAAGTAATGTAATCATTTTTTTAATATTCAGAAGAGATTAAGGAACCCAGTAAAAGTTGGTCTTTTAACTCTGGTACATAACTTTTACGCTTTAACAAGCTAGGAGTCTAGTATCAAAGTTAATATTCCCGTTTAACCAATTTTAATGAAACAAAACAACAAAATACCTAAAACACCCCCCTTTTTCCCCGTGTTGGTCCGGGCTCTTTTGTAGAATAGACCATCTGCCTTCCTT
>NJDC01001249.1:362265-423975 GCA_002245475.1 Calephelis virginiensis
TAGCTTTTAAACCATTCTAATGAATTACCTCTAATACCATATCTCTCAAGTTCTTCGTTCAAGCCTTTCGTTAACAAAATTTTATGTGATACAAAATCAAACGCTTTACTCATATCTAAAAATACAGCAAGGGGAAACTTTTTACTATTTAGCCATTCTGTTACTTTTTTAACTAAGTCGAAACATGCATAAACTGTAGACCTACCTTTTCTAAATCCGTATTGATTATTTTTTAATAAATTAAACTGTAGTAGATAACTGTACAATTTTTCATACATTATTTTTTCAAAAATCTTAGAAATTACTGGAATTAAAGTTATTGGTCTATAATTGTTCATGTCACACATATCCCCTTTTTTAAATAATGGCTTGACAACAGACTTTTTTAAACGATCAGGATATTTTCCTTCCAAAAATGATAAATTAATTATATGACAAAGAGGCTTTGATATCACACTTTGTAAAAAGGGGGTCCAAAGTTTTGGTAAATAAATATATAGATTACTTTAAATTTCTGTTCTCATAGATTCCCACGCAATTCTTTAGTAAGACAATTTCAAATAGAGATGGATGGACTCCAAGTAAAAATGAACACATGTGACATAACGCAAATTGTATTCATGGCTAGATTACAAGCCAGGCTTTACTTTAGAATTTTTGAAGTGAAAACTTTTTTAGCGGCGTTGCACACTTTTTTGGAATAGGTAAAAACTTCTAATTTCGCGTCAGATCGTCAGAACGTAAGACGGCGTACTGCGCATGCGCGAACAAGACGGCGGCGCAGGTTGCTTGCGCGAGATCTAAAATGAAACGTAGATTCATTGCTGTTTTTGTATTGTTTACATATTTCCGAACAGTATAGGATTCGCAATATAATACCAGTACGAGTGAGTGTAAATCAAACGCAAAAACAACTGCGATACGGCCTCTCGCGTTGTTCTGCAGTATTAAATAATCGCCTCTGGGTCTAGCGGTCCAGCGTCGGATTTGACTTCTTGAGGTCCCGGCCTCAATTCCCGGGTCAGGTAACAAAAAAGAATAGATATTGTTTATTGTCAATTTTCTAATAAAAATAATGTTGCCCGTGTGTTATAATTAAAGCAATTCGTGCAAAATTATTCCCTAACCATTCCAAAATGTCAAAAATGCACAACGTTAATATTTAAGTTTTCACTACTGCCGGTACTCCCGGAGTGCAACCCGTCTTTGTTTTGACATGTGTGGCACTTTCAAAGTGCGGACTTGTTTAAGTATGCTTGATGTCAATAAGGGGCAAATAAATCATACATTTTATTTTTAATCTAACTTTTTTACTTTTAAACCAAACTTTATTTCCCCGTACCTCTATTATTTTTTTATATCATAAGGTAGCAAACAAGCAGTTGTCGTTCCTGGTAGGAAGAGACAACTATCGCCAACAGATATCAAATTTGTTGTTTTTCCCTTGTTAACCTGGTATTGAAGAATTATAGACCGTTCTCCTAAAGCTAATATGAGGCGAGAATCGTTTACATTGGTAGTTATAAACAAGGTCATCGGGGGTAGAGTGATGTGCAGCCACTTGTCTGGGCTGAAACTTGGAATTCACCCCCTTACTTCCAACTGTTGTGTCTCTGTGATGGTCGGGTGCAAATGGTTGTTAGCCCAATACACCTAACAGTCTGGCCACATGACAGCGATACACCTACAAGATGTTTGGCGCCAATAGTCCACGGTTGACCCTAACTATTGTATTAAGAGTCGTATGTTTATTGGCTGTCTCAAGACATAGAAAAAATATATTTTGCTATCTGGGTGGCGCGATGATATTTCACATTTTTACTAATAGTTATCCTACGCTCTACTCGGAGCATGACAGTAAAAAACATTTTTGCATTAAGTAAAATGTAAAATGAAAATTGTAATAAATATAACACAGTACGATTACGTATTTCTAATAAATATTATATGACAGTATAATTACATGTTATAGTTGTTTTTATTTGTAAAACATATTTATCTAGAACCTCTTTATACAACCAAAGTCGCTTCCATTCAAATTTAACCTACCGCCTTTGTTCTAAAAAGCGATAAGCTTTCCGGTACTGCGCCGGCCGCTGCCGCGGCGCGCTCACTTCGGTCGCTTGGCTCGTGATTTGTATTTTATGTTATAACTTATATATCATTTAATATAAAAAGAATTTATGTTTTTTAGAAGTCATTTTTATGGTAAATGATGTACGGCTTACAATAGTTTCTTATAGGTACTTTTTATCGTCGGTGCTTGGTGGAATTCCATTCTTGATACAATTTATTAACAAACACTTGTACTTTCCATAATATACCTATTTTTATTTTTTATTTTTATAGGTTAGCTAACCGGTTTTGCTATACCAAGCGTCATCAGGGCTATATAACCCTTAGCCTTGATGATGCTTGTATAGCGAAACTGGTTGGCTAACTTATATAAATAAAAAATAAAAATATAATGTGGAAAGTACAAGTGTTTGTAAATAAATTGTATCACGGCTTACAATCATGCTACCAAATGACATTATTGGAATTGGTTTTATGGGAAATAAAGTTTCTTAGTTAAGCACGTGACTAACATAATAAACAATGAGTATGACATATGAAATGATGACAATCAATATTATGTCTGTTGACCATTATAGCAGATGAAATTATGGCAAATTAAATTATGACAAGTGGGTGTAACCAAAAATTACCAACAACATTTTTAGGTTTACTCTCATTTTGTCAAGAATGGCAATTAAAAAACTTAAAAAGCGTTTTTCTTAATGTAATGGGGCTATTACTTATATTGTAACAAGTAAAAATATGGGTTTGTAAGAAAATGTTTTTGTCAATGTAAGTTAATGTTTGTCTCTTTTTTAAAGATAAATTCCTTATCACTAAAATTCAGACGTGATGTTTTCGTCCATTTTTTTTTAAGCAAGTTGTCATCAACATCTTAATCTTGACTATTGAGTCCGCTCCTGCTGCTATAATATAGACACACGGTCCAGTCTGGCATGTATGGTAGTTAGTAAACTTACTCATGCAAAAGGTTTAACATCATTTTGACAACCTTGACATCGCACTATTACCACATTTGGTGTTTGTAGACGGCATGTATTTTTGTCACCAGGAAGTCAATAAATAGGCTATCTCATGAATAAAAAAAATATACATTTCCATGGGACTAGTGAGAACATTAAATAGACTAAACAATTTATTAAATTTAGTTCCAGCCAATTTTACAATCATTCTTGAAAGTTGCTGTCTTCCTCCATAACATTCCAGAGCTGATGATTTCGATCATAGCTCTTGTCGTCAATATCTTGGGTAGTCTCAGCTATTGAGTCCAGGTTATCGTCGAGGAGTGAGGTCATAGACAAAAGTGTCGAGTCAGCGATGTTAATTGTGTCTCCTGCATCACCTCGTTCTAATTGGTTTCTCGATGTGCCGAGCGTCTGGAAGTAGCAAATATCTGTACATACCCAGCCACACACACTTACGTCTACCGCTGATAATCTACTATCTCGTCAGTTGGGCTCTGACAAACAGGCTAGGAAGATCTGTTTGAAGTTGGACAGGGAGAGACATTTGCTTACCTAATAAACATTAATTACATACGTCAACACTCATAGACGTCAATTATCTTTTAATCACTCATTAAGTCAAATATTTTATAAAAATATCGTTTGATGATTATGTAAACATTAATTGATGTCTCTGGGTGTAGCCTTTACGGTAACCCGTTTCGAAATTTTGAACGCAGGGAATCCAAATTAATGTACCACACATGATCAGAAATTTTCTGTACAGAATTTTTCCGTTTCGATATTCCACAAGCGAGCTAGTGCGTTCGTTATCGTGTAATCAAAAAAATTATTCAGAACACAAATCTTTCATAGATTTTGTACGCTACATACGTTTAAAAATTCCGAATGGAATGGCAATAGTTTTGGCCAGTTTTGGTTTATGTCGTGGTTTTGGTTTGGATATGTTTTGGCTATACCTGGTGACATTTTAAATTAGAACATTAAAATTTAGCTACAGTTTTGGCAAACTTTATTCAATATGCATAACAAAATGCACAACTTAATAAATGTTTTATGTTTTAATATATACTTTGTTTTATGATTATAGAAAGCAAACAAGCAGACTGATTTCGTGATGGTAAGAAATTCATGCAGCCTAAAGACGCCAAAGGTGGTAATGGTACGTTGCCAACCTGAGGCTGAGATACTGTTTTTTGTGTTAAGTATAATTATGCCCTAAGACGTAACCGCGGTGCGGAGCCGAGCCGTTTGAATTGGCAGTAGCGTCAATGCCTATTGTAGCGGCATGGCACTTTTTACTTATTTAAAACAGAGTAATACCTATTTAATAACAAATAAATAATAAATTTCTCACGATGTTCCTTCATAGCAGAGACACGTCTATGAAGCCGTAACGCCACAAAGCAAAACGAGGCTTATAGCAGCGCGGCGCGGTTATGTGTTTTGGCCCTTAAATTTGTCGTAGATATGTAATGAACTTATCTTTTACTAGCAAAACAATCTAGTAATTTAAATTACTGAGTTATTCCACAAGTGCAAACACTCAGACTAGAGGTCGTGTTCCATTTTGGAGGCTAAGATTATCAGTGACGAATTTCTGATACCATTCAGAAATTAAAAGACTTGTTAGAATTAATATTCTGTAATTATTAAGGTATACATACATCTATTATGGCCATGTGGAGTATAGGTACTTCCAGCTTAAACGGTATTATCTTTTGGGGTTCTTCGTCCAAATACGAGTACTCGTTGTGCACTTGCCAATTTATCTGTGATAAGATTTTAATTCATCTCTCAAATATATACTCACATCGTAAGTCAATTGCCGTGACATCACAAACAGCAAACTAGCATAAGACTCTCCTAATGGTAAGAGACAACCGTGGCCTATAGGCACCATAGGTGGTATCGCATCGTTATCCTGTGGCGGGAATTTTCTCCTAAAGTGCAAGCTACCCTACACTCTTAATCGGAATAATATAACATTATCATTACTGCGACAGGAATAAGTTAGGCCGTGGATCTCCACCCCGGTAAGTTGTGAGGTAACAGTGGTCTTGTTGGTTATCTATGATTGCCTATCACAAAATGCATGAAAGAGAAGCAGATGGTATATTCCACACAAAAGACCAAGTCGTAGTAATTTAGTTGTAACAAGCATAGAAACCCATTGATGGCGTGGGATGGCGGCAGTACGGCCCGTGGAGAAGTGGGGTTGGCCTTATGATCTGGCCCAACCTAGATGGGGCTACAGCAGGTGCGAAGGTGCCTGTCGCCACTAGGACCCGGAAGTGGTGTACGCTGTGTCTCCGTGCACCACGGCCCCCTGTTGAGACAGGTTGGTCGATCGTTAGATCCAGCGCCGCCGGGGCAGTGGAAGTTTGCGAAAGTGTCCCCATAGCCCTGGTACCTGGCGAAGTGGAGGACACCGTGTGGTTTTAGTCAGTAGGAGTCTGACATAACCCGTCACTTCCCCCGAAAGTAGATGATATCCATGAGAAATTTCCACACGTAAAAAAATAAATAATTAACACCTAAACTCAAACATAATTTAAATAAGCCTCCAAGTTGTTCCGTATTCCCTTTGTAAATTAGAGCATCTGTCTTACTGCCAGGGAATTCGGAAGACACGAGCATAGGTAAATTAACTCATCATCAAGAAGACCACTGGTGACAAAGTGCTCTATAGCAACTAGTCCAGGCAGAGTTCCATTGCTTTACTTCTTCCATACTCCATAATGATAGACTTTTATAAGCCACGATTATCTCAACGTCAACGCCTGATGTTCTTGCCATTATAGCGGCAGCACTGACTATAATTTTATTAAGATAGTAGCACGATAACGAATTCGGCGAAAGATGCAATGCGAGAGAATCATTCTCAGCAACGCACCTTTAGTCTTTTTTATATACATGCCAAGTTTACTTATTTTTTTAGCAGATCCACATACTTGTTTGCTTTTCTATAATAAATGAAAAACTAGCATACTTTTCTCAGTCGCCATTTCTCCAGATACTCGTTCGTCTGTTGCAACACATCTTTGCTCTCCATTAGAAGGTCGTCGATGACATCATGACTATGCTTTTGTTTATATTTGTTAAGAAACTAGAAGTATGTTAACATGAGTTAAAATGAGGATTGAGGCACATAAGGATGTGGCACAGGTTTTATGCCTTGTTTAATTTACAATCGCAACTGGATGATGATTTATTTATTATTTATTTATTTATTCTACATGGAAGACCGACTCCAGTTACATAAATTTAAACAATAATATATATTATGTCAACACCCCACTATGATACACGAAACATATCGAATAGCAGAAAACAAATAATAGTTAACAGAACGACTTAAAAATAAAAAAAATTGAGTAAGGATAATAATAAAAACAATTCAAACTATAAGATCACTGCAATAAGAAATTGTTGCTTGCTTTAGAAACATCGATTATAAATGGATCTTAATCCAGAATAATAATTATGATGATTATAATGAGTTAAATAGCAAAATATTTCTTTATGAAATATGGAACTTTTTGTCATGGTGCAACAGTAAATACGCAATACATGGTGCAATAGTAAACAGTACAGTATAATAAATAAAAAAAATGGAAACAAATATTATTTTGAAATTAATTATCATCTTGAGACATGCCAAGACCTATAATAGCCCTGCTGCCTCTTCCACCATACTAAGTATTTCTTTTTCAAAATGGGGAATTACTGTCTACACTCTGTCTGTCTGCTGTCGGGTTAAGCGGTTGTGTTCGCGGATGACACTTCACTTATTAGCCCAGTAAAAAGTTAAATTTTAAGACACTAAGACAATAGTTCTGATGAAAATGGAGACTTATATAATCAAGAGGAAGAGATAAATTTTATTAATTTCTAAAAGAATTATAAATATGATAATTTAATTAATTATTATTTGTGTATAAATTTTGTAATTTTTCAATAAAAAAATATTCATTAATATGTAAATAAAAATATTATTAAATTTGACTAACATACATCTAAAACCAAATTTTTAATAGAAATTCTCAATAAAATGTTTGAAAAGCATTTCCAACATTCCAATAAATAATTTAAATTAGATTTTTCGAGTTCAAAAAACACAAGTAAGTTGTAGGTTAATTGTCTATCGCAGTTGCACGCATTACGTTATTGCAACTTTCAGTCAGCTGTATGATTTGTAGAGGGGAAAACATATGTAACTAACATAGTACATATTTATGTGGTGCGCGCGCTGCGTGGTACAGTGCCGTAATAATTCTGGTAAGTTTTTATAATTAATTACAAAGCAAATTCAATTTTTATTTTTTGCAGCTAAATTAAAGCAGATAACAAAAAAATGAAGAGAAACTTTTTTGTGTGGAATTTTTTTCTCTACAATTTTTACATGAAACTTTTTTCTATTTCCTACCGTTATTAAGTTATTTTAAAAAAAGGCATTTTTCAACCCTTTTTTTATTTTTTTATTCTTTTCCCCTTCATTTAAATCAAAATGTCTTTCATAATATCATTATTTAAGTATTAATGAACACATTTTACTCATTGCGCCAAAACTGGTCAGATCATAGTTTCATTAACATTTTTACTGGACTAATTTAAAGTGAAAAGGTAAGGTATGACGAAGTGAACAATGCGATATCCAAAGTTGTACATTGGTTCACAATTGATAATAAATTACAATGGGGCCCTCATATTGAGAAACTGGCAAATAGGCTTATTTCAGCAGCATTTGCAGTAAAAAAAATAAGAACATTACCGGATGTTGAAACGGCCAGAATATTATATTTTAGCTATTTTCATAGCTTAATGTCTTATAGGATACTTCTTAGTGGAAATTCTGCAGATATAAATACTATATTTGTATTACAGAAAAGAGCTATTAGAGCTATATATATCTTAAATATCTTAAATGCATATATCTATCTAGATGTAAATAAATCTTAAAGTGAGGGATTCGCTCCGAGAAAAATTAAAAAAAAAATATTTAAACCTTCAGTTCTCAATACATTTATGAGAATTTAATGTATGTTAAAAAAATCTATTAGAGATCTACCTTTAAATAAGCTTAAAAAATGTATAAAAGCAAAATTATGTCAAAAAGGCGTCAGAGTATTTGGAAGAAGAACATGCTTGAGGATAGGTGTTTCAACCTCCCACTGCAATTTGTAATGTGATTTGTTGTACCTTTTATTTAAGTTAGAGTAAGATTGTAATTTATATTTTTAATCTAGTGTATATTGTAATTATTATTATTAAAAAAAGACAAGCCCGCAGAGTTTCTTTCGCCGGATCTTCTCAGTGTGTGACCGCGTTTCGATCCGGTGGTAGTTTAAAAAAATGTCGACGCGCACAAATACCACTTGTTTGTTTCAAGTGAACAAAGATTTTTCTGATTCTGATTCTGATTCTGATACTTCTTGATGGAGTCGATATGATACCGTTATGGTGAAGGTAAAGACGATGTCATGTTTGTGTCATGACTGTTTCATGAAATTGACGCTGTCGTGATAGTGATGTCGTTTCTTGGTGATATCGTTGCTGTGTCATGACGATGTTGTCACTGTTTTATGACGGTGACGGTATTGCAACGGTGACGATGTTGGTGACGATATTGTGATTATGCCATGACGGCGTCGCGAGGATATCAACACCGTATGTTGACGATGATGTCGTATTAATAGGGATGGTGTTAGTCTCGTTGTCGCAACGATGTAACGACGACGTTGTGCCGGTATCGTAACGAAGTTGAAACGAATAATGTTTTTGTCAATTTCACTTTAATTCCAATACCACGTGATACAGGAAAATACATAAATACGCAATATTAAATATAATTAATATGATGCTGATTAAATTTATACATATGGAACTACTACCACCACCCAGTGACCCTACAAAATAAATAATAATTAAAATCCATTCATTTTCAGAGTCGCCTAATTAAGTATATGCTATATCAAAATGCATACATTTTATGCCAGACTAAAATCACCATTATCCACTTTCATACCACTTATCACATTGCTTTGGGTTAAACTTTGGTAGGTATACAGACACAGCTTCTAATTTGTATAGAACCAAAACTCATCTGAAGCTTATATGTATATAAAAATCAGCTGTTGTTCGTTAGTCCCACTAAAACTCGAGAACAGCTGGAGCAATTTGTCTAACTTTGGTTTTGAATTATTTGTGAAATTCCAGAGAAGGCGTGTAAGGTACGAAAAAACGGAAAAACAATATTTTAAGAAAATGGATAGAAGAAGGCGTTACTTTGCTATGAAGGTCGAGCGGATACGGATATAGTAAGTAGTGTGTGTATTGTTGGTGCTAAAAAAACAGTTTAGTGGTGTGTGTTGTGTGGAGCTGGATATAATAATACTTATACATTTTTTGGCGGGAAATTGCAAATTAAATAAATTTATTTGGATTTACAACATTTTAAGTTTTCCCATACAAATGGAACGGATGATACATGATATGGATGATACGGAATGATAAATATTTGTATGGACAAAATTTTGTAGTAGGCGGTAGAATTATATATTTTCCCGTAATTGCTCCTGGTATCTTTGAAAGAATACAGGTCTACAGCTTTCTTACCAACAAGCTCGTAAGAGGGGATCATCGGTTGTGATTTTGCGGTATTCGGGAAACCTTACGAGTGCCTATTCCTACCGATTTATCGTTAGTGCTTAGAGTCGTAACCGTTGCATTCCATTTCATACTTCATAAAGGTATTATATAATATACTAGAAGAGCATTTAGTAGCCGACACAGTGAAGCACACAGGACACATTACGCTAAGACACACTTGCTGTCTCCAAAACATATCTTGTTTGTTGTTCTACGCGTATCACGAATCCATATTTTATAATCTTACGTTTCAGTTTTAAAATAACAGAAAATATCACAAGCTTACCGCTATCGTTAAAGCCAGAAACAAGAATTCAGAAACCAAAACCGAAATATTAACAGGGCTATCGGCTGAAGTTATCTGGAGCTTTTCTTCTGCTCGTACAGTCTTTCGTACAAAACAAATAATTTTACAAAATAACTTTTGAAACATGTCCACGAAGCCATTCCCTAGGAGGTAGTCTACAAAGAACAAACTTAAGAATGTAAACCCGTAAAACATAATGGAGAAGAGTTCCTTTATCATTTTGTTTCCTAATAATTTAAAAACGAGAATGGCTTCTTGTTTTGCTATAAATTTATCAGCGTACAACAAATTTCTTTTATTACCAACATGACAGAAAGAAACAGAAACAAATAATAAAAAAAGAGTATTGTAGTCTTTGAATAAAAATACGCTACGACCACAGATTATACCCCTCTATTACTGTAGTCTTTGATACTCTTAACGTGTAGTTCTCTTATTAGTCTGAGCCTTTACCATGAGTTTACGGTTTGTCAAGTTTACTGTACTCGCTACTGCCTCTGTAAATTATTTGTATGAAAACTTTGAACAGCGCCTCCATTGGCAACTAAAAGAAACGCACTTATAGACCAAAAGTGTCATAGATTTCGACACGTAATTTACCGAACGTAATCTATACCAACTCATGGTAAAGGCTCTGTGATACTTTTTTAAGTACTGTAGTCTCTGCTCTTTAACAAGAGAATATGTGTATTTCTTTTGTAAAAAAAGTGCTAATATGACTTTGAACAAGTATCCTCCAGCGCCGTTTTTGACTTCCTAACTATCAGAACTCTTCCTAACTATCAAGCTGGGGAATTTTAAGTTTCTAGATTGTCAATAGGTACCGCACCTGACTTCTAGAGCTGTATCTAGGTCTATTGACTTGAAGAAATGAATATAAATTTAATATACTTTATGGTATTGCAAGGCAAACAAGCAGACGAACTTCCTGATGGTAAGAAATTCATGCCGCCTAGAGACTCCAAAGGTGGCAACGGTGCCAACCTGAGGCCGGTTTGCTAGACCTCAAGCAAGTTTACCGGCTACCTTATCTTCCGAACCAGAATATAGCATTGACGTTATGGCACCAGGTGGTACCAATCCAGGCGAGTCGCTGCGAAACTCTACCACCTAGTCAAGTGTCACTGTCATAGCAATTCAGTTGTACTAGCACTCGTTAATGTTTTATCTGTTAGTTTTCCCACATGCTTAAAAGTGAAATAAATACCCATGGTGCGTCTAATATCCTATCGATGCTTACGAATGAGATGCAAGTGGACCGATCTCCATGAACTAGAGTTAAGAATCATCTGGATCACGTCAGCTTTCAAACAAAAACACAAATTAAACAATCAAACAATCAAACAAACAGACAAACAAACACACACACACAGACTAATACTAACGCACGCGCTTACGCACCCACAAATAGATCACACTTTAAAAGAGAGCCGAGTTCTTAATTTATCACATTTTTGTAACAAACGAATTTAATAAATGGCGGATCATTTTGTTAATGGGTATTTTTAATGTAAATTGATTTTTTTTCAGATAGGGATTGTGTTGTTATATCGAAACTTTTTTCTGTTGTTTTTTTTATTTTGTTGTGTTATATCATTCAAACGTGTAGTTCTCTTACTAGTCTGTGGTCATTCATGTGGTCATAATACGTAGCAAAGCACGTACCGGGCCGCTAGTAAAATATAAATTTTATGTGATGTAATCTTCGAGTACTAAGTTAGTTTCATACTCAAAGTATGTAACGGTCAAGCCAAACTCGACGCTACAATTCTAGCATGGCAATGTACACAAGGTCGAGCAAATCTACGTCACTATATTGCAGCTGTTTCTCGATTCTTTGACATAAAAGTTAAAGTTCAATCCATTTTCCCAGATTTTCAATATTCTGTCCATTCAGGGCATCACCACGTCTAATCACGTCCTTACAAACAGCTTTTTAACAAACGTCACCTTATTTTTGATTAGTGCTAAGCCTTCCTCATCATCATCATACATTTTTATCATGGTTTATAAGAGCTACGTTGTTCATAATTAGCTTATAAAATAACAAACATACTATGGAAACGAAGCCAAAATGTGCGCTGCCCTCCTGAGACTTAAGTTGTATGTATCCGCCTTCAATTATTCCATCATTTAAAAGCAAGACAAGCCCGCTGAGTTGCTTTCGCCGCATCTTTTCAGCGTGAGGACGCGAGTCCGACCCGGGGGTATTTTTATTTCACCGTCTACACACATAAATACCAATTGTATTCATGTAGAATATAGTTCTCTGAACCTGAATCGAAATCAAAATGGAACACGACAATGGCAGACGCAAAGCTTAAGAGCAGGCGCTACAAGCATACTCGTATGTATGCAACCAACACAAGAAGTTAGCATTTAGATCAGATTGCTCTATTTTTGCCATCGCTCTGCTATTCTTATAACTTAAAATGAATCACCCTTTTCCCTTAGTTGTCGCATCACGCGTGCACGGATGTATTAATTTTGCTAATTCTTTTTCTGTTGTATAAGTTATTATTAGTAGAATGTTAGTAGAACAGAGCCGTTACCATGAGTTTACGGTTTGTCAAGTTTACTATACTCTCTACCGTTTCTGTAAATTATTTGTATGAAAACTTCGAACAGCGCCTCTATTGTTAACTAAGGGAAACTCATTGTTAGACCAAAAGTGTCATAGATTTCGACATGTAACTTACCGAACGAACGTAATCTATACCAACCATAATACCAAAGACTGTAATACTCTGCTCATGGTAAAGGCTCAGTACATCACCTGTCGATTCAGCTCATAGAAATAGGAATGAATATTATGAATTCAATGGATTAGCTATTATATATTACAATCCTGTCGGTCTACAAGTAAAAAATATTAAACCTATTTCTCAGTCCAATATAAAACCTTTATTGAACAATCTTACAAAACTACCATAACAACGCGCTTCAGCGTCCTAGCAACGCTATCAATAATCTGTGATATCAATTATTATTTTGATAAAGACAAGCTCTGTCACAAGATATATTTTTGTATACTTCTATTAAAAATCGTTTGATTAAATTTATAAAAACATGGTAAGTCCCAAACTCATTTTCATGACGTCGAGTGTAATTCGGTAATGACTTCTTGCTGCTTCTAAATGTTTTCGAAACATTACTTTTATACCAAGTAGCTCGAAACAAGCGTTGGTTCGTTTGGCACAGCAATCTTGGAAATATTACTAGGAGGTTATTTATATTTCTGCCAATTCGCATTTGTCGTGTTCCGATATGGTGGTTAGCTAAATTTAGATAAGCAACAGTAATTTACATCTTTACAAGCTCAAACTTTCAGAATATCGTTACAAAAATTTAAAGAAAATTCTGGTTTATAATTCTGCAACAAAATCGTTTCAAGTAGCTTTTATTTGACGTGTTCCTACCTGTTGCTCTTTTTATTCGAGATCACGAGAAGAGATTTTAACGCAAATAATCTCAGTTCGATATAATATTATATGTATTTTTTTATTTTCAGCCGCCAAAAGGGAAAGGGGGTGGCAAAAAGGCGCCAGGTCAGTTTATTCTTTTATAAAACAATATTTTATCAATGGTTGATGCTCTAACCTACGTCCCTGATTGGTCAAAGCTAAACTCGAAGTTGGTTTTATTTATTAGTAGATGGGTACCTGAGTATAATATGCAACTATCATAGTATCTATGTTTTTTATCGTCGACACTGTGTTGGAAATCTATTATATAAACACTTTTTAAAGTAAAATCTTGAATTTTTGTACCATACACCGTACAATTGTACAAAACTGCTTTAGTTAACTTAGTACAAAATTACTTTAGTTAACTTAGTACAAAATTACTTTACTAAAGATTGCAACTATCACTTTAGGCGTTAACCTAATACTTCCAACATGTTCAATAACAATTTTTACGCTCGTAATGTTAATAAAATTACAATATATCTGCTTTATGTATTTAGAGTTATCAGTAGGCAGAATCATAATAAAATTGTCTGAACTGTCATGAAATAAAGCATTCGGCCATCAAAACCTGTGATTCGGTAACCAAATTCACTTTCCACATAGATAAGTAAGATTAGTTCCAAAAAAGAATAAACAGTAATTTTCTGTCAATACATTTTATAAATATTAAGTACTTGTCGGATGGTTTTTAGATTGAGCCACAGAATAGTAAGATTGAGATTGATTGAGCTATTTGATTGATAGTTCAATCAATCAAATAGCTTAACACCAAAACATTGGAACTTGTTTAACTGAACACTGTCTAAAAATGACACCTAACCAGTGACATACTACTACACGTGGATGACGTTACAGCTTATTAGACAATCAAATTTTAGACGGTGTTTATCAAAACAGGTGTTCAACGAGTGCTTTTTTTGTAAAAAGATGGTCATTGTTTATGAGTCTCTCTAAAATAATTAATTTGTATTATAGCCATTATAATAGACGGAGTGGATACTTCCGAAATGACACGAGAAAAGTTAGAGCAATTTACTTTAAAGGTCAAAGAAGAACTTGATAAAGAAAGAGAAGAAAGAAATTACTTTCAGTTAGAAAGAGATAAAATACGAACTTTTTGGGAAATAACGAGGCAACACCTGGAAGAAGCAAAAGCTGAACTAAGAAATAAAGAACGTGCAATGGAAGAGTCACAAGAAGAAAATGAAGCAATTGTAGAAACTGAAAAACAAAAAATTAAACACTTAAAATATGAACAGCAAGCTGCGGCAGCGGCTCTTAGAGCTGAAAATTTAGTAGCCTTAAAAGCTGCTAAAGAAGAACACATAGAACAAGAGATGGAACTTCTTAATGATAAGCGTCAACTTCGTCAGGAAATGAGGGAAAAGATACTGGCAGCACAAGATGAGCTAAGAAGAGTAAAATTAATACATGCTGAAGAGCTCTCAAAAGTCCGCGCTGAGTTTGAGGAAAAGGCTCGCCAAATAGAAGACAAAGCGGATAAAAAACTTCATGAAATGAAAGTGGAACTTACAGAAAAACACAGAACTGAAATTGTAGAAGTCGAAGAACGAAAGAATAAGCAACTATCTGAACTTATAGCGCACCACGAACGAGCGTTTTCAGACTTGAAAAATTATTATAATGACATAACTCTAAATAACTTGGGTAAGTATAGCTCAAGCATATTATGAAATACACATGAGATTTCACTAGATTTTGGTCAATTAAAACAATTATTGCTTATAAGTATCCCCATATCTAAATGAGATTCATTTCAAATCATGACATCAGACGAGAACTTTAACCGTGTCAAACCCAAATGGCTATTTGTAAACAACTTAAGCCACTAAGTAAACGTCAATGTCATCATAGATGAAATAACTTAACTGGTCAAAATTTGATATTGACGAGCCGACATGCTGCCCGTAGTTGACATTTTGTTAGTATTTTGCCAATGTCTACTGTGAAAAAAAAAACGTTTGGACTTGACTTTCGTGAACTCAATATTGAATAGGTATTGAGACACGACTCTCAAATATCAAATTGAAAATTAGGTATGTTTTCCTATTAAGATTCCTAGCATCGGAAGCCATATGCGTGAAAACATAGTTTGGGGTATATATTCTTGAGTCTGGGTGCCTTTTAAATTTAGTTCGGTATAATAAAGCGCATTTATTTCTATCAACTATACACATTATCATCTTCTATGTATATAAAAGAAAGTCGAGTTTGTTACAAAACTGTTACATTGACTTCGGTCAATTGTGTTATTTGTCGACTACCATTTATTTATTTTTTTATATTTAGGATTGATAAGTAGCCTGAAGCAGCAAATGGAAGACATGCAAAAGGTGAAAGAACGGGCAGAGAAGATTGCCAGAGATGCGGTGGCGGAGGCAAAGGGCCTACGCGAGCCATTAGAAGCTGCGATTGTTGACAACAAGGAGTTGAAACGTCAGATGTCTAATTATGATCGTGATAAAGCTGCTTTGGCTGTAAGTTTTGATTGAGCTTCAAGTATCATAACAGATAGAAACCCTCTGTGGTTTAGCGGTCCAAATATTGGACTTAACTGTGTGAGGTCCCGGGTTCGATCCCCGGGTCGAGCAACTAGAAAAAACTGGGGTTTTTCGAATTTTCTTATAAAAAAATGTTGCTCGGTATTTAATATGTGCCCGGTTGGCGATAGGCTTGCCACCTATCACATCGTAGAACTTAATCATTCTAAATGTTATAATGATACTTAAAAATTAACAGTTTTAACTTAAATATTTTAATGCTCTAGATTTAAATGTTTGTAGATTATTTGCAAATATGTCCACATCTAGCGTCTGAGTTACCATGCTATTGAGTAGTGTGATGGCTTGTGCTGGCGGCACATTGCTCGGGCGGCGTGAAGGCTTCGCCTTCAGACCGACTGCAGGTTAAATAGCACTCACATAGCGTGATGTAACAAATAACCCAATATTTTCAAAAGTATATGGGTTTTCAATTTTGCCACTAATTATCGAATAAATATGGACTAACAATTTAATTTTCATCTCAACTCCAAGGTTAAGTAATCTGTACGTGTAGCCTAATCAAAATGTGTACGTATTATTTTTAGGGTTCCGAATTACTTAAGTTTTACTGTGTGTGTACGTGCGTGCTTTCATGCCTGAGTGCGCGTGTGTGTTGAAAATTTTGAACGGACCTTATAGTTCCAACTTGATCATTACTAAGCTGCAATGCGATAATTCATAATTAGTATGTAATCAACAAGAAGCAAAAATCCTAAGTGTGATTAGTGTGGGGTAAGTATTATCGAAAATAGTATAGAAAAATAATGTCTAATCTATCTTAAATTTTTTCCTTGGTGTTTTCTGTAATGTTATACTTTAACGATTTCTTATTTAATGCAGTATACAAGAAAATACAATAAAATAACATGTTGTTATTTTATTAGTAGTTGTTTTGGTGATATCTTGGTGACGGTGTTGGTTAACGGAAGCCTAAATTCAGTAAATCAAAAATATCGTCTTTTCTCGTTAACCTACAAGAGGCACTTGTGACGCGTCTATATAATACTATGTCTACCACCGGATGAGAACGTGGCCTCACACTGAGAACATCCGGCAAGAAACTTGGCGGGCTTGCCTTTTTCCTTATTTTAAAATAAATACTTATTTTACAATAACAATCAATGTGAATGGTACATTATATTTATAGGAGATTGGCATGAGAAGCAATTAATGACAAGCTTAATAATTAATGAAGGTAATACATAAATAAACGATGTTTTGTGTATTTAAAATAGGCTAAGACAAAACAACTGGCATCACTTGATAAACAATTCGAGGTTCTTAAATGGGAGTACGAGGTGCTTCAAGTTCGCTTCGATCGGGTCCAAGCTGAAAGGGACGAACTCAAGGCGAGGTACGTTGGTTAATTTAGTATCTTATTCAAGAATACCGTTCTGATGGCATGTTTTACGAAACGTTTGACCGTTTCATGTAGTAGTTTTAGGAAATTTTTTATAAGGTAGATTGTAAAAATCACGTCGTTTGTTCGTTTGTTACTGAGAAATTTGCTACGTTTGTCAGTGTTGCCAATTATGATTCCTGTTTGAAAGCTTGGTTCTACAGTACACTTTTAATTAAGCGATTGGGTTAACACCATTACCAATTGCATTTCATTTTGGGTACCCATGATTCTCATCGTCTGATTTTTCTGCTTCTTTGCCTTTCAAACGCATAAAAATACGTGATTTATTTGCGGTCACTAGTGAATCTTGGACAAACCAAACATATATTTTATAATATTGCGCCTGTAATATTTTGGGACTAGTTAAATATTTGACTAATTAATCGTGAGTGCCCTGGCTGTACATCTACCTATCTCGTATAAGATATGGGCGTGAATACGTCTTTTTTTTATTAGTGTAAGATATCAATCAGTTTTTGTAGCGTTAGGGGCTGTAAGCGGTTATCTTTAAATAAAGTAATAAATTCTATGCCCCAAAAAATTTCATTTTAAAATAACAAAAATAAAGTTTTACATAATTTATAGGTTCTCCAGGGCAGTGATCGAGGTACAGCAAAGAGCGACACTGAAAACGGCCTTATTGGAAGCAAAATTGAAAAATATTGAAGGTCGTGACTTGGGACCGAGGGAGATGCACGTCAGTACACATATCGTTATTATTTTTAATACTGATAGCCTGCGGCGGCCTGCATAATATACATAGTTATTTAGCTCACTCGCAAAAATTCGTAAACAAAGTTAAAGTAAAATACGTAAATATCTAAACAATCAAATTGTCTTCTCCAAGATCTATCAGATTGTTTTTTTTTTATGATATTAGAAGGCAAACAAGCAGACGGATTTCCTGATGGTAAGAAATTCCCGCCGCCTAGAGACACCAAAGGTGGTAATGGTGCGTTGCCAACCTGAGGCCAGGATGTTAGGCCTCGAGCAAAAGTAAGTTTACCGGCTACCTTACCCTCCGAACCGAAACACGTCATGACGTTATGGCGCCAGGAATAGGTAAGGCGGTGGTACCAATCCGGGCGAGTCGCTGCAAAACTCTACCACCTAGTCAGATATCACGGTGCTAGTGACGATAAGCCTGTGCTCGCCTTTTACGAGCTGCCTGGCAGGAAGGCAGATGGTCTTTTCTGCAAAGGAGCCCGGACCAACACGGGAATACCAAAATTCATTAAATTAAATCCATCTATCTTGACTGGAAACTAATAATCATAATAAGAAAATAATAATCTATAAAGGACTGTTGATACGGATTATTAATTACCAACCCCAAGATGCCGATTATTTGGGTTTTCTCAAGTTAATATTATACCACTTTTTGTTAATTTTCCACTTGACATTTTAACTTTATATTACTTTATGAATTTTGTATAGATATGTCACTAAAATGTAGAAAACCCATTCAATGATTTTAACTACAATTTGTAGTTGAAAATCATCTGAATTTCAGTAAACGGATGATTGTTAACTAAAAATTCACGGTGAAGATTTTTAAATGTGTTTAAAGTTATGAATGTAGAATTTCTCAGGTTTGCTATTATTGTTACCATAATGAAAATAAAGAATAGTCAAATTGCCGTGTATAATCGAGATGTTCGCTAAATTAGCATTATTTGAACTAATTCTACTAACGCATCGCTAAATGTAAGATGATGCGTCGACAGCGAGTATTGTATAATTTTTATTGTACATAATTATTAGATGTATTGAGATGTATTATATAACTTATTAGATGGGATTACTAGGTCCTGAAAGAGTTTTTATTTATTGGTATGCTTACTATTTTGGCATAGTAGCAGGGTTCGTTTTCGACTCGTTTTGAATCTACCATCTTGCTTGTTGCTGTTGACTTTATTTAAGTGCTTCTTATTTCTTGTTTCAATTTGAAAACTAAAGTATAGTTACCTAACATTCTAGCATAAGATTGATAATGTCGTCTTTTTGTCTCATACTTGCTTTGTTTTTTTTTCTAAAATTACAAGAAATGACCTTACAAATTGTTCCAGGAACTGCTTAAACTGAAGGATAACCAGGTGGAAGATTTACGTTACGAAGCAGCTCGATTAAGGAAGGCCCACGATGACATGCTAGCTACTTACGAGGCGAAGTTGATAAAACTTGGTGTGCCACCCGAAGAACTTGGATTCAAGTAAATTTTATTCTAAGTGTAACTTGGGCTATACAATTGTCGTTTTCTTGTCATTTAAGACTTCATTCATAAGTCTCTTAACTCAAGGTGATAATTTGAGATATTTATAATCAATTCAAATGAGAAAGAGGTTTCAATCGACTGTGCGATTTTAGAGGTGGGCCATATACATTAAATTAAGATTAGATTAGTGGTAAGTGGTAAGTTGCCTTGTCCTATGATCTCACGCAACTGGTGACTTCGCCCACGCGAATTCCAGATGTGGGAGATCATACGCCTTCACTGTTAGACCTTCTGCTGACCTCTCACCCAGAAAACTATAAAGTCTCTGTCGATGCCCCTCTTGGATCTTCTGACCACTGCTTAGTCCGGAGTGCAGTATCCATTCCACCCTGTGTGCGGCTGCCACCATCGTGCCGACGTCGAGTGTGGCATTATAGGTCAGCAGATTGGGACGGGATGCGATCTTTTTTTGCGTCTTACCCATGGAAGCAGATTTGCTTCTCGCTGGATGATCCAGACATCGTTGCTGATGCTGTTACTGATGTGGTGCTGCAGGGTATGGAACTTTCTATTCCATTCTCTTCAGTGCCTGTTGGTGGCAAATCCCAGCCTTGGTTTAGTCGTCCCTGTAAGATGTCACTTAGCCATAAGCGGAAATGCTACCAGGCCTGGGCCACGGCAGCGAAGTCTTGCGACGAAAACACCAGCTTGATTAAAAAGGAGTATAATTCTGCCTTAAGGTCTTTCAAAAGAGCTATTGCTAGGGCAAAGTCCGAGCACATTGGCAGAATTGGCGAGAAATTGGCCCGCTTACCTTCGGGAACAAGAGCGTTCTGGTCTCTCGCCAAGGCTGTCCAAGGAAATTTCGTGAAGCTATCTTTAACATCTTTACACTGGAGTGATGCCTCGCTGGCCCATGATATGAAAGAGAAAGCCGAACTTCTATGCTCCCGCTTTGCTTCCAACTCGATTTTAGATGACCATGGAAACACGCCACCGACCATTCCGCGGTGAGAAGTGTCTATGCCAGAAATAAAGTTTCTGCAGAGTTCAGTGCGTAGAACACTTATTTCATTGGACATCAACAAGTCGAGTGGGCCCGATGGTATCCCTCCGATTGTTCTCAAAGTGTGTGCTCCTGAGCTGGCACCGGTTTTAACGCGACTCTTCCGGCTCTCCTATTCATCAGGCATTGTACCGAATTCATGGAAGACCGCTTTAATACATTCGATCCCTAAAAAAGGTAACCGCTCGGATTCGTCCAATTACCGACCTATAGCTATAACTTCCTTGTTTTCCAAAGTTATGGAATCCATAACAAACTGCCAGCTCTTAAGGTACATAGAGGAGCACCAGCTGTTAAATGATCGTCAGTACGGTTTCCGTCGAGGTCATTCAGCTGGTGATCTTTTAGTTTACTTAACACACCGATGGGCGCAAGCAGTCGAAAGCAAGAGAGAAGCATTGGCTGTCAGTTTGGACATTGCGAAAGCCTTCGATCGGGTGTGGCACAAGGCGCTTCTATCGAAGCTTTCTTCTTACGGTCTTCCTGCGAAATTATGTACATGGATCACTTGTTTTTTGACGTGGCGTAGCATCAAGGTCGTTGTCGACGGTGCGAGCTCGGAGTACAAACCTGTCAATGCTGGTGTTCCCCAAGACTGTGTAATTTCTCCTACTTTGTTTCTTCTGCATATCAGTGACATGTTGCAAATTAGTGACACTCATTGCTATGCAGACGACACTACTGGGGAAGCCTTATACTTTGGCCGACATAATATATCGCGGCAACATTTCATCGAGAGCCGGAACCAACTAAGATTGACTGACAATCTTTTGTCTGAAATTTCGTTTTGGGGCCAGTAGAATCTGGTGCAAATTAACCCTTACAACACACAAGTTTGCGCGTTTTCCGCTAAAAATACTCGCTTTGTCGCATCTCCTCGATTTGAGAGCGTTTCCATTTCTGCCACAGCCTGCATTGGTATACTCGGCGTTGACATTTCGAGTAATGTTCAATTTCATGGTCATCTGGAGGAGAAGGCTAAAATAGCCTCTAAAAAACTTGGTGTGCTCAGTAAAGCGAGACAGTATTTCAAGCCGGCCCATCGCTTACAACTATATAAAGCGCAAATTCGGCCTCATATAGAGTACTGTTCTCAACTCTGGGCAGGAGCTCCACAGTACCAGCTCCTTCCGTTTGACCGCATTCAACGTAGAGCAATTCGAACTGTCAATGACTGGACAATTACCAATCGGCTTGATTCTTTAGCGTTGCGTAGAGATGTTGGGTCACTCAGTGTTCTCTACCGCATTTATCATGGGGAATGCTCTGAGGAGTTGTTTGGTTTAATTCCAGCCGCTGATTTCCACCTTTGGACATCGCGTTAGAGCTTAAGGTATCATGCCCATCATCTGGATGCGTAGCGGTCTACAACTGTGCGATTTCGAAGATATTTTTACCCCGTATAACACCTTTGTGGAATCAGTTACCAAGGGCGGTATTCCCAAACGATTATGACTTAGGAACCTTCAAGAAAAGAGCGTACTCATTCCTTATAGGTCGGCAACGCATCTGTGATACTCCTGGTGTTGCGGATGTCCATGGGCGGAGGTGATCACTTTCCATCAGGTGACCCACTTGCTCGTTTGCCTCCTCTTGTAAAAAAAAAAAGTTATACTAATTAATGTATATATTTTTCATTTAGCTTGAATACTTCATCCATTTTTAATTTTATAAATGCGAAAGTCCGTCTGTCCTTTTATCTATCTGTGTATCTGTCTGTCTGCTGTTCACTTTACTCTTTAAGCGGAAGTGTTTTAATGAAATAAAAGACTTTACATCGACGGTAACGATAGCGACCACCTATTTTAAATCAATAGTTTAAAATGCTTGCCGTGGCCCGTGGCTCTAACGCATTTCATTCTATCACTATTCGAAAAGAAACAAGCACCTCGTAATAATATTTCAGTACCTATATTTATTGTAGTAAATTTGATGAAATATTGAGTTTTTATTTTTTTAATACGATTTACTACGTCGATTTTTTTGTGGCTATTCTTCCACGCATACTAATAGCTATAACACTAAGTTAAGGCTTCCGGAATATTTGGAACAAGAACAGTCTTCTTTTACCTTACAATAATATCTTCATCAAATATACATAATGAGTGACTGCATTACCATCACATCAGAGCAGAAACAAGCAAAACCAAAGATTTAGAACCAAACAAGACCAAAAATCCAAAAACTAGATAAAAACGCTTTCTTCCAGCTACGTTTAAGATAGTGCACAATTTTATAATTCTTATGATATTTACTGCCAGATAAAGCAACATATTTTCATATTCAACGTACCACCACGAAGGGATCTGTATTACCAAACAATGCTGCGGAATTCACCTATTGCTATGTGTTTTGCCCATACTTCTCCCACAATACATTTATCAGTTCAATTCAATTCGTCGTCTTTATTTCGTAGGTACAAAATTCGTTACAATTGAAATACGTCACTGGTTAAAATACCTTATTATAATTTTTGACAAGCACATACAGTAATTAAAACACTATTACAGCCTTTATAAACTATCATTATGGTCATCATCATATCCTCCATCTGTTGTATTCACTGAATGCTTGCAATAGAATTGCAAGCGAATCGTCAATTCCCTAAGTGGGTTTATTTCATTTTTTATTAAGTATATATTAAGTATCTATTAAGTAGTCAACTGTATTGTTGACAAAATAGATAACCAAAGGCACATTAGATATCGCTATTTATCGCTTATATTTACATTCTAACGTAACCAAGTGTTTAAATTCACTAGATCATCTTGTTAATTCTGCAAAGAATTAGAAAAAGTTATAGTCTGCGTTGACATTAAAATTAATGTAAAGAGAAGAAATAATGGCAGTAACTCGTCACAATTCGTTAACTTTTAACATATTTATGGTTTTCCTACTCCAATGCATAGCGATGCATGTTTCAACCATTTTATGATTAAAACTCAACTAAAAGCTTACACATAGCTTACACAATTGTATAAGCTATTCTCACTGACCAATACATAGTACTAATGTTTCTTCAAAACAAAGTAAGAGCAGCAAAGACGTAAGGAGCATAACATAGCAATAATTTAGCTTTAAATCATATCTATAACGAAATAGATCAAATACAGCCACAACGTTATTAATGAAACTGTTACAAAATGCGATAGAGTTGAACACAAAAAGAGTTTTACTGAAATGAAAAATATTTATTTGTGGAATATGTGTTAAAAAAGATTGTTACAAAAGTATTTAAGCATTCCAATATATTCTACCAAATTGTGTCATGCAAATATTTTAGTATTCATAAAAAAATATATTTAAGTATAATTTAATATTCAAAACTTTTTTTCTTAAATTATTATCAATCATAAGCAATTTTAAAACGTAGATAAATGTGATCCTTCTACTGTAAGCTACTACCGGTTTCAAATTTAGCCAGGTAGGAAAACAAACTCGTCGGCTACCACAATTTCTTAAAATTATAATAAAAAATATTATTAGAAATATTATTGTAAATATTGAGTTTTTGGTTGGGCACATGGAGTTCTTCACTATTTCTAAAATGTGATAAATCTAGTACTTCAGCATTTTTTGAAGTAAATGATGATGTTTCTTTACAAGTACACATAAAGCTTAAATATATAAACAGGGTAAAGGTAATATCAAGTTTACTTAAAAATAGCTTACATCGCTTGCTATTGAAAGAAAGAAAAAAGCCTGGCTAGACTCTGTATCATATTTGCAATCGAATTATAGTATGAGAGAGTTTAAAAAAAATATACTGTTGCTGCAAAAGAAGTGTGAAAGAGAAAGTATGTAAATTTTTTTATGATAATATTAGGCAAACAAGCAGACGGATTTCCTGGTGGTAAGAAATTCATGTCACCTAGAGAAATTGTCTTGTAAATGATGAACAGCTCCTTAGTACCACGAGACCCAGTCCGACATCCATTTTGAGCAGGATCTAAGTGCTTATTTAATTTTGAGGTCAAATGGAAGTAAGTATTTTATACGGTGTAGGTAGGCACGTAATGGGTCTAAAGTTCTTAGGATCCTTGGTAGTGCCGGATTTTTGGAGCAAAAAGGCGATTCTTGTTGTCATAAAAGATTTGAGAGATCTAGAGTCGATGGCCCCTTCAAATTTAATATCTAAGTGTGCGTGTGGAGAACGCAAACGATTCAGCCAAAAAATATGGAATCCGTCAGGCTTTTTTAGTTGTGCGTCAAATGGATCGCGTCCATTACTTTAAGTTAAGTAGTAGCAGCTGTCATAGGTTACAATAATTCACACGAGCACTCCACAATGCTCACCCACTCACTATCTATATGAACAACGGGCACAGAACACTTTTTCAAAAAGCTAGTAGTGGACCTCCTAACCCCAATACATCTTTCTTGGGTCTTTTTAAAATAAACTTATTCACACGTTCCTTATAACCGCGAATCCGGTTTGTCCACACTGACACTTTCTGCTTCAGATATTCAACGCGATACATAATATGATCGGTTGGTCTAACACATGTGCCAGAAAAGGATTTTTTACCTTAACTTACGCATTACTCTCGGTCGATAGTTTACTAATGATGACTAAAGCTGAGCTGGTATTTCGTTCGATTATATTTTGCCACACTGGCATAGCATAAGCAGGCCGTATATTTCGGTTAGTTTCAATGAACCTCATAATAAAATATCGAATGTGTATCAGCTAGATTTTGACAAGACAACAAATAGGATTCTAGCAAGCAGTCTGAAGCTGTCACCAGGGCCATATTATATCTGTGCGTAGGAAAACGTGATAATCACGGTCTCTCGCTTACTGGCATAATTTTAATTTCCAAAATCGTTTTTCCAAAGTCCTCCTCAATTATAGATAATGATCCCGGGTGCTTAGGGTTGTAGTTTCTACCGCATACCTATTTACCGCATCAGAGGCACAATCTTGTAACGCCGTCACTTAAGAAACCGTAGGTGATTTGATTCCCGGATGTGGGTACGTTCGGCAGTGGATGTTGAAACACTTACTTCGGAGCGAACCCTTTTAGCACAGAATTATCCAACACTCAGCTTCGTTGAATGAACCGCACCAGATCCAACAGTAACGGTTATACCTGATTCAAGGATCTGGAACAGAGACAACATTCGGGAACGCTCGAATGACGTTTTCATTAATCAATTAATAATGAATAATATTGTAAATAAATTTATGGAAAAAATTGACCAATGAAAAATGCACTAGTTCAAGACAATATGTGGAGGTTAATTGTTATTATTATGATTACTTACCTATTTCCTTTTTTTATTTTTCAGTATTATCACTATGTCGAAGGAATGATTGATGAAAGATTGACGACAAATTAGGAAACCTAGGTTGACATACCACAAACAAATGGCTCGTGTTTTGCCCGACTGTAGACTTGACACTCTCCGAAACCGGCGTGTTGCTATGAAATTATGAGTAATGAATGTGGAGATAGAAACATATGCAAGGATCGTGATGTTTGGCACTCAATATTCTCTGCTTACCCCATAAAAAACTTTTCTAGAAGATATGTATGTACGCATTATTTTTATTATTTAAGATGTAGGAAAGTGATTTCTCTATATAAAAATAATAATAAAATAATATTGAAATTAAAAAGAGATAGCAACAAAAAAAAATTAATAATGATAATATCCTGACAGCGATTCACGACAAGTTTGCTGAACCGCCCGTGAAATTTGGTTTATATTATTTTGCCCCATAACTCCACTTTAATAAAATTAGCGCCATCTACTATTCTTATAAGAAACTCCTAAGGCCTTAGTTTAGCTAAGCAACCAACAAGCTACATAGATGCGTAGTAGATGAGATACTAATTTGTTTCACTAGATGACGCTAACATATAATAGTGAACTTAACGCCATCTATGAACGGTGTTAAGAAAATACTAATTGATGGTAGATAGTAGGGGAGCCCAAGAGGGGATTTTGGACTAACTCAGGCATGTCAGATTAAGATATGGGAGATACCCTGTACCATTGTTTAACGCCTCCATTATGTTTCAAATCTCTACATAGAGACGCGCATGTAGGGTTGTCTGTCTAATTTTTTTTGGTTTGAAAATATAGTCGTGCATGTCAGATTAAAGTACGGCGAGCTTATTGCATGCCAATAAGTCCATGTTTGAATTTTCTGATGATTTGGACAAGACGTACGGGAGTAGGAGTTTTAGAAACTTTCAAAAACCAAGTTATATGTATTAATTGACCATTACAGCAATCTGTCTGATTGACATCTTTCTGTCATCGGAGACACATTAGGCATATTTATTACTAATATCTGATGAGTTCGGCTATGATCAAATGACTGAAATTACTATTTTAGCTTCTAGACACTTAACGCACCGCTAAACAGAAAAACCTTACATGACCTTTTTTACTCTCCACTATTTAATCGACAAAGTGCAATGGGTCCCAATAACGCTGGAGCTACTACACATTTCGCATCGCGGGCTCCCCTACTAAGACGACCACTCCACTAGTGTAATAACACCTGTATTTGAGAAGCATACTTGGCTAATATATTAATTGATGCCTAAATTAAACTACGCTACGCGTAGTACAAGCAATCTATGAACAGTGTTTAGAACTTAGGTCTTTACCTAGAGAGATCAAAGCACGCCATGTAATGTAAATAAAAAAAATCAACCGTATAGGTGACAGTGCTATTTTTCCACCCGACGTAATATGTCATTGTAAACCAAAAAGTACAAATAAAAAAAACCAAAGGGTTCATCTAAATGTCAAGATTTGTAAAATTTTTATTGACGCAGAAGTCATAATGAAAATTGTTAAATTTTCAAATTATTTAAATCAGTTTTGCTTTGAGAAAAATTGTTGCCTTGATTTAATTCGACTCTTTAAATCTTAGAAAACATAATGTTCTCGTTTTATTAAGTATTTTATTACCCACCACATAAAAATTGTGCTTTATAACCTTGTGTAATAGTTTGGTAAAAACCTGAAAATTTGGTCTGGGCATCAGCCTTCTACCGTTGAACCACAAGAAACAGGTACTTAATTACATTTAAAAACTACTACTGTAGATAGTATAACTATTATATGTACATAGCTAAACATGGACATTGACAAAAATCGATTTCTTAAATTACCTACTTAACTTTATTTCTACGAGGGCCATTCAATAAATTTTTAGCCTAAGAAAAAATAAAGAAAATTTTGAGAAAGTAAAGATTTATTTTTCAACATAGTCTCCTTTCAATTCAATACACTTGTACCAGCGATGCTCCAACTTTTTTAACCCGTCAAAAAAATTTGATTTCCCAAGGTCTTCAAAATAGGCCTCTGTGGCGGCGATGACCTCATCATTCGACCCAAATCTTTTGCCGGCGAGTGACTTTTTCAGTTTTGGGAACAACAAAAAGTCGCATGGAGCCAAGTCTGGAGAATACGGTGGATGGGGTAGCAATTCGTAGCGCAATTCGATCAATTTGGCCATGACAACGGCGGAGGTGTGAGCCGGCGCGTTGTCGTGGTGTAACAGCAGTTTTTTTTGCCAAATGGGGCCGTTTTTTTTTTCAATTCGGCGTCGAATCTGCCCAATAAGTCAGAATAGTAGATCCCCGTGATTGTTTTACCCTTCTGGAGGTAATCGATGTAAATCACACCTCGTGAGTCCCAAAAAAACACTGGCCATCAGGCCATCACCTTTCCTGCCGATTGAACAGTCTTCGCCTTCTTTGGAGCACGTTCGCCGGCTAAAGTCTATTGTTTCGACTGTTCCTTGGTCTCTGGTGTGTACCAGTGAAGCCATGTTTCATCGACGGTCACAAAACGATGCAAAAACTCCGCCGGGTTGCGTTGAAACAGCTCCAAACAAGTCGCCGATGTGGTCTCACGGTTGCGCTTGTTGTCTGGTGTGAGCAAACGCGGCACCCATCGCGCCGACAACTTTTTCATACCCAATTCTTCGTGCAGAATATGATGCACTGTCCCATCTGCGATGCCTACAGTCTCAGCTATCTCGTGAATTTTCAGTCGCCGGTCTGCCAACACGAGATCGTGGATTTTTTTACGTTTTCTTCTATAGTAGCCGTTTTCGGTGTACCTGGGCGTGGCTCATCAAAAACCAACGTGCGGCCACGAGCAAACTCGTTGAACCAATTTTTTTTGACGGTCGCCATCGAAGGAGAAGAGTCACCATACACAGCATCCAAGCGCTCTTTGATTTTGCTGCTCGTTTTTCCTTCCAAAAACAAGAATCTAATCACCGAACGATATTGTTCTTTTTCCATTTTTGCAAAACCGACCGACACGCTCACTTCCAAAGGCTGTCAAAACAAAACAAAAGAAGGGAAAAGACTGAAAACTACTTGATAGACTTCAAAAAGTGTTTACTGCACGATAATAAAACTCTTTTGTAACAACAACGCCATGGGGCGATGAGGCTAAGTAATTATTGAAGGCCCCTCGTACATACCTATTATTCTCTCCCCGTGGGAGTTAGCAAATGTTGCAAACAGATTTATTATTATTATTTAGTTAAAAGACTAATATGTTTTTAGATGATGAGGCGGCTACTTCACTTCAAGAAAACATGACATTGATCATTCGTATGCCCTGCCCGTTCACTACCGCTTTAATAAAATTATTGATACTTAAATGATAAGTTGGTATGTATAAGTTTTGTTTAATTGTTGTGCATAGTACGTACTTGAAACTTGCATTAGTACTCTGTCGCCTCTGTGGTCTAGTGGTCTCGGGTAAGATTCGACTATATCAATATGTGTATATGTGTTCAGTTTCAAAAATAAAAGCAACGTTACCCGGGACTGAACATGTGCCCGGTTGCCGATAGGCTTGCCATCTGTTACATTGTGAGACTTAGATCTTCAATTAGTTGTGCAAGAGATCCCACAGACGCGTTACCGACCGCAAGCAATAACTACGCTCTTTTGATGTAAAGTCCGAGGTTTGGAATGCATTAGGTAATAATACCGTTATAACTGGTTCTATGAAAGTGTAGTAGGTGATACGAAATGTCTTCAGAATTACAAGGTGCTAAATATCAATGTGATGTGCACACACAAATCTTTTAATTTTCGATGGTGAAACTCATAGGAAGATACTTAGTCCTGCAATGTCACAATTTTGACTTTCTTAAAGAGCATTCGTTAATTTAATATTATTTTCAGGTCACGGAAAACTCGGGTGTGCAGAGCAACTCGGTAGCAGCAGCATTGTGCTAGACATCATGTTACATTTATAATTATGTATTGCACTGTTGAAATGTCTTTTACAGAAAATAAATGAAATGTGAATAAAATCATTATTTTTTTAGTATAAAATTCACAGTGAAGTTATTAATAGCCTACCTCCTTTTTTTCATTTTTAAACTTGGCTGTATAGATAACTTCTCATCTTACTTGCAATAAAAAAAAGAAATACAAATGTTAGATGTCCAGTTCAATTCTAGCATACGGTTGAACGCCAATGTTCCTCAGATGGCGGTCTGAACGTATAGTTCTCTTACTAGTCTGTGGATCAAAGTATGTATCAAATGAATGAAATCAGTTAGGTATGTGATTGGTCCGTTTCATACAGCGTACCTACTTCACTCTGATTTTGTTTTAATATGTCAGTTCTCAAATCATAGATAATATCTCTCGATATAGAGTATTTATTATATTATTTTGGCAAAATATATCAATCGAAGTATCAGGTGTTGTTTCAACTTAATCTATATTTTTCGAATTTTTGCTTAGTATAAAATAAAGCTATTATTCTAAAATTCATGTTGTGTAACAAAACAGGCACGCCGGTCCCCTGATATACTATAGAGATAACTGGGCCATAAAGATGTCATAAGTGCGTCGCTATATTGTGCAAGAGATTAGTTTATTATATAGATTCAAGTCGTTAGGCCTAAAGTGTAAGCCTACCGGCTACCCGAACCTTAACATAACACTGTCGTTATGGCGGCAAGAATAGGTAAGGCGGTATAGCCCTACCCAGGAAAGTATTTGCACGGTACTCTACTACAAGTGGTGTTGTTGGTAATATACTACTCTAATTAACCTTTACTTACCTCTTACTTGCGCCAGGTAGGATTGCAGATGGCCCATTCTACACAGGGGACCGACAGGACACTGAGGTTCGAAAACGTCGTAGAGGAGATATTTCATAAGTTAAAGTTTTTCATAGCATGAAATAATAGGAAAAAATAACATTTTCCTCTTGATGTAGTTTATTTTTTAAGGATCACATCATGAAATAGTTTTTAAAATTGCGTTGTATAAACATTCTTCGAAATCAAAAACTCTTCCTGTTGGAGTGAAAAATTTTTGGTGATGTTCGTTGTCTCAATGATATACGAGTATGTCATATTCTCAATCTTCTATGTCATCGACGACGCTATGATCCCTGCAAATATTGCATTTCACCCCAGTAGCTACTGTTGTTTAGCGTGTTGTTGTAAATTAATGTTGTGAAATAATGACATCATTTTAGATCGACAAAAAAGCATTCTTTTCCAGATAGCTATAGTTTATTTTTTTGCAGTGATTCTCGTTTTCATATACCTATTAGTTTATTAAAATTTATAATTGGATTTTGAAAATTACGTATTTTTTGCGCACAGTAGTCTTCATACATTTATTCAGTCATTAATATAGTTATTAAACTTTTTCTTACTGCTTTAATCGATTCTACTTATTACTTATACTAGTATTTGTTACTGCGTTACAATAACAAATTTGAAACCTTGTTTTGATACTTATTACATTTCTTCTCGAGATATCACCACAATAGACACACGTCTGAGTAGCTTTCAAACGTTGACATTGAACTGTTAATTTATTTTTTATTGTTGATATATTTCTATATTAATATAGGGATATTACGATGTGCGATATTACGTAAACAATATTTTATCCATACAAGAGTCAACACATTTTATATACGTTATGATATACCTACCTAAAGTATGAATACCTACTTAAAGTTAAGAAAAGTGTTAATAAACTTGGAGATGTAAAAAGTAAGCCAGAACAATGAATATACAAGACACTGTTGAAAAGCTTAACAATAAAATTTGACTAAGACCGACGACGGAAACAATTGAATGTACTAAATACTTTTTTCATGACTACTTTGAGCATAACAACAACAAATTTGTGAGTCAGCTTTCGATGGCAATATTTCTATATTTGAAAATAAAACATCTTTCGGGCTTGTTAAAAAGACTAGCAATTCTTTTTCAGACCTTTGAGGGCAGTGGCAGTTGCAGGTCTGTCGCCTATAGTGGGGAAGGGGCCGGCGGGGCTGGTGGTGAAGGAGCCTTTGTGAAGTTTGGGATATACTCTCTGTGATATAATTTGCATGCGTTATATTTTAATTAAATATTTTATTTTCAAGACTAACTCAGTACCCCATCATCCCTGGTTTTTACAATACTATACCGGCATGTTTATTTATTTTTTGTAACAGTATATTAAACACATTTGCGAAATGGCGGTCTTCAGTGCCTCAGTCGAGTATTTCACATTCCTAATAAGCTATTTAACTAAATGAGGATTCCGCCAGAAATCTTTATAATTTCCAGTGGCTGTCATTGTTACACAATTTTGTCTAGCAATTATTTAATTTTGGACGTAATTTATGTAATCGCAATCACACTCCAAAGCGGAATGTAACCATGGTGAGCATTGACGCTATGGCAGCTGGAATAAGAAAATAATACGGGCAAGTCATTGCAGGTCTTAACATATTCGTGTGTTGTAAAGACTTAATAATGTTGAATTAATTCAAGAAGACTGAAATAAAACAAAATGTCGAAGCCAATAAATGTATGTACTACTAAACTTTTTATCCTTATATACAAAACGATCATAAGGCAACAGTTCCAAATGAATCTAACACACTTACAATGAATTATAAACACTGGCTCAATATGCAAGAAGTTGCGCACATTTATAAATAGCTCTTATATGTGCATAAAGATTCTTATTTCAATATTACCTTACATATTTATTAATTAAGTCGGTTGAAAATAGCAGTTAACGAATAATAAAATGACTTCATGTTTGTGCTAATGTAATGCGATTTTTATATTAATATGAAAGGCAATATCGTTAATATGTAAGACTTACTTAATTACTATACAAATTTTCGACTTTGTCGTTAAAAATAATAGCAAAATAATTAAAATACGCACGTGTGTAGCTTTTACACTAATTATGCTATTAGTTTGCACTTAATACTAAATAAACTGTTTTTATAGTAAAATTATTCACTCACTAGAATGTGTGGAAATTGTGACGGAAATGTTACACAGTGGTTTACCCAAATCGCAAATTAATAATTTATGTTAGAAAAAAAACACGAGTTAACTGTACCTGATACTACCAAATAACTAAATCAATAAATGGTCTCGTTAGGAAGTAGTGCCAACATCGACCTACCAACGTCCTCGACCAATCAAATCTCTCAAATTTAGAAGCTGTAATTTGATTAGTCTTAAGTGATGCTATGTTTTACTGACTATTTCTGAAAAAAAAAACTTACTAGTCTCAGTCATACCAAAACAGATAAAAGTAAGAAAAGGAAAGAATGACGTTGTTTGTTTACACGAATAGTGTTACACAACACTTAAAATGCCTGTGTATTCTTTAAATTGCACACAAAAAATATATAGTAGATTTACATGTGACCATATGTAGTACACAAAAACATGTAGTAGTTATATGACTCATTATCTTTTATATGTAAATAATATGGTGACCATGTTTTTGTAAAAGACGAAGAGAAGGCCACAAACCGCTCTCCCGATTCTAAGTACTAAGTAATCAACTGCACCCTTGAATAGCTGCTACATTGGGGACCTTAACTTTAATTTTTCTTCAAGAAAAGAGTTAAGCACTTTCAAATACCAAAGCTTAATTTAAATTAAAGTTTAAAATAAAGTTGGCCCCTGTCAAGTTCACCAGTATCTATCAGTTATAAAGGCATATAGTACTAACAGCATTTGAGAAAATGTTTTTACATTTTATATCAGGTTTCAGTTATTCTAATTCTTCTAATAGTACAGTTTGACTTTTTATTTACTTTTCCTGTTTCAGCATTTTTTTTTCTTATATTGTCGATCCACTCACAAAAACCGAGGTGCACTTAAGAAGTAAAATTGTACTGCCTAAAAAAAGCAAGGGCAATCAAACAAACAGATTTCCTGATGTTACACGTCGGATGTGAACTGCAATTGTGTTATGCCAAGCTGAGGCTTTGATGCTAAATACTGGCACTCATCATCAATTGTGGGAGAAACAGGTAAGGCATTGGATATTAACAGTCTTCTTCACTTTGATCGTCCGACTCATAATTAATATTAAGTCAAGGCTAAAACTATGGCTTGCGTATGAAAACCAAATCTTGGTCTGTCGTCGCAGAACTCAACCATGTAGTCACGTTCTCGGTGCCTATATCAGGAAGTTGTATTCGCTTCGTTTTTTTTATTACGTTTATTACATACCTACAACTTTTTCTGTATTTTAGTTTCAAATTAGAATTTGATTACTCTCGCTAGAACAGTCCTGCTTCTATGAGAATGGTTATCATAAGATTACATTTTGAATATTTTGTTAAACTTTACACTGTGCAAATAATGTTATGCCCGTTTCTACCGCCATCTACATGAGACTTAAATTATGGTATGAATGAGTAGTGACCACATTTTTGGCAGTGACGCGGACATGTGTACAGATTTATAGGAGTTACCACGTGTAGAGACAAAATTAGTGTTTGAAGTACTTAGTTTAAAAAGTTATAACATATTTTAAAACACTATATTTTGAACTAAACGTAAGTTATATTTACTAAAGCCAGAAGCGTTGCATAATCACAAAGTAAAGTAATTATAATGTAGTCTTGTGTATGCGTATGCAAGTATTGTCATTTCGCACTATTCCGTCCCATTAAATATTATCTTACCATATTTTCGTTTAGCTCAGATCTACATAATAACTTTTAGATACGGAATAAAAATATCCCTTTAATAATTTGAGGTTTTATAGGTAAGTCAATATTTATGATTCGAGAGTTCAAATATTAACTTTTCTAGCTACATTAAATTACTTGATTTTTATTTAATGTGATTTAATTTTTTGATAATAATATATGCACTCGAAAATATATATGGAAACAGATTATTTAAACAATCCAAAATGTTTGGTATGTTTATATTGTCGAGATACCCGGTTGAATGTACAGAATACAGTAGGTATATAACAAACAGTCTAAAAAAGATTTTATGGTAGCAAAATAGTTTTAGTTTGTAAGTTATAAAATATATGGGACCGGTTTATTCTTTCTCTCATTTATAAGAGTTAAATTACATAACTACATATTATTGCATTATAGCAAATATTGAACAACAATAATAAAGCCAAAATACAAATTCATAATTTGTACAATTGCACTTACTCAATTAAGCCAAAAATCCTTATAAATAACATGGAAACTTTGCTTTAAAAGATTTGTATTTAACACTAAAATAACCAAACCTCTAATTATACGGTTAATTAAAATGATTTTTGACAATATATATAGTTTATATACATGATTAAGCAATATTACAAGACATATTTTATTGGTATTACTGTATTAATTAAAACTAAAATTTGTAATTACAATTTGAAAAAAAAAAATAAAGTGCTTCTAACTCTCTATTTATTTCATTGATTGCTTGGTATGGCAAAAATACTTAACTTATTGCAATACAATTATTAACATGCAAAATACTGCACTGAAGCACACTGAAGATAACACAACCAAAATAAATTAATTAAATGATAATTTGACATTTTTGATATTAATAAATTGCTTATCGTTACTTTCCTTACGTATGAATTGTTAATGGCGTATTTAACATTATGTTATACATGGTTATTAGATATATTTGAATAAATCGTTTTTTTTTCCGTCAAAAGACGTAACACTTATTTTATTCATTTATCAATAGGAGAACATGAATACTGACACAGCATAATAATATTGTTTTGTGTATCTATATTTTCATAGAAAGTCCGTGAGACAAACAGACATTGTGTCACGATTTATACATACTTTATTCTGGATAACCAAACTATCAACGACTTTCTAAAACTGTATCGTGTTCAATAGCTAACAAAAAAGAAATAGATTGCTATGTCTTTACATTATTTATTGTAGTTTCCCCGTGTTAGTCCTAGTCTACTAATTACAATAGACCCTCTGCCTCTCTGCCAGGCAGTTTTTAATAGGCGAGCACCGGTTTAGGTCAATAAACCAGGCCACTGGTGATAGAGTACTGTGCTAACCCGTCTAGAGAACCCCAGCTTTACCTATTTACGCCGCCACACTTGTTTCGATACTGGGGTTAGGGTAGCCGGTAAACTCGGCATCTCAGCTACAGGACAGAGACGCATCTGCATTTATGGTGTCTAGAGGCTGTGAGAGCCAAGTGATTGTTCGCTGAACTGTTACATAAAACACATACGATTTTTTAAATAACACTTAAAAACAGCATTAGTAATAGGTGAAAGTAAAAAAAAAAACTTAAATTTAATATTAATGACAATTATTAACATCTAGTTACAAGCTACAGTAAAGTGTCATTTGCAAAAGTACAAGTGTTATTTAAAAATTGTATACACTTAGACTGAAATTACAAACAGCAACGATGATGGATCTTATTCAATCCTAATAAATATAAACTTTGAATACCACAGCATCTTAAAATAAATTTGTATGATATTTTTATAGTGTTACATACGTATACTTGTTTTTTATATAATGTTCTAAAACCTACCTAAATAGAAACTGAAATCTTGACACGGGGAAGTCACTCATGAAGCTTAAGCGATTGTAATTAATAATTAATTATCAAAGCAAAATGCTCTCTTGAACAAACATTAAAGTAAGTTTATAAAACAAATCTTTAATTTTGTAATTAGTATACATATAAAATAATGGGTTACATAAACTTTACGTGGCTAATTTGTTTTTATTAAAATAAATATTTCTTTAAGCTATCTATTCATATCAAATTTAATATGTTACAAATTAAGATTCTGTGTTACCATATTAACAATACAATTAATGTACTTAATTTATGATTTTATTGACTACAATGTGCGTGGGTACTTTTGCTTTTTCTATCTAATTTTATAATATTTAATTCCACAGTCTAAGCGCTTTATCTTAATATACTAACTCTTAATATACGAAAATATATATTTATTGTTGACAATGTTTAAATAGCCTATACTGTGACGTCCTCTGACATTATTTAAAAACTAACCGTTATATTACTTCAAATGCGATCTTACGTATCATCTCAATATTTTATTTAAAAAAATATTGCTTATAGACGTCACAATAAGACTTTTAATAAATAAAAGTGAGTTATAGATTTAGTTATATTTACCACAAAAATATTAAATGAAACAAAGTAGATGAAAGTTGACACTTGACAGTACTTAATGGAAGCTTAAACAAAAGTATTTCAAAGAAGAAAAAGAGCAGATCTTTTTCGCATTGCCTTGTTTCGACACTAGGTATGTTACTCACAAGCCTTTTAATGTTAAAGTTGTTATAAAGATTTTATTTGAAGCGTTTAATACAACCTTGAAAGAGTCCGCAAGCACGCAAATATTGCAATCGATAGTATAAAAAACTTATGTATCTAAGGTTTGCTTTGCTACAAATATCCTTAAAAATAAAAAGGAATGTACAGTAAGTACAACATTTATTAATGTAAAATGTTTATGAACGCAAATGAATAAAACTAATCCTTACTTTATTTCATAAATATAAATTTATTATTGTGATTATGATCGTTTCCATAGTGAGTATATTTTTGGTCTTACTTTGAAGGTTCGGATAGCTACGGACATTAAGTATCGATGAATTTTTAAAACGTTTAGGCATGGGACGGAGAATCGATACCGACTACGATTACGGCAGGGACGATATAAATTACCGAACGCAATAATGTTAACTAATATATGATTTTCGTTCGATCGAATGTTTCACAAATATAGCATTCGTAGCTAGTAAAGCGATTGGGCGGTTGATAGCAAATGCTTAGTGGTTAGCTGCAACTTAATTATGTGATTGATTAATTTTATAAATAAATGCAATACTCTTATATTTCTTTGTAAAAAAAATAACAGTTTACTCAAATTTATAAATATTGACACCGTTTCATTACTAACGACAATTTACTCAAACTATTTTAATCTCAATGTCGTGTTCAACAATGGACTATTTATATAATAAATTTCTGTCATCTACTTCCAATTAAATCTCCACATTTAACTTAACTGAAAATTAACTAATACCTACTAATTTTCTAATTAAAATGATATTAAGACTTGTACTGATGAAAAATTTAATTTTTCTTTTACATAATTTTTAGTTCTTTTTATTTTCTGAGTGAATAAATTTTCATAGAATTATCAACAATAGCTTTTAACACTCGATATTTTTAATACATTCTTCTGTAATTATATGCTCTTTCTTAGACTTACGCGTGCAATTTGACACCAGCAGCATCTTAGTGTACAATAATTAGAAACAATTTTTATCTATTCATAATTTGATTTTCGTGACAACGTATCCTATTAAACACTAAAAAAATTCAAAATTTTTGAGCAATTCACAAAAAGGTTCACAAAATTGTTATAAACGTTAATATTGTTTGTAAAATTGATGTCATATTAAAAATTACTCACACAACGCACTCATTTCTTTTAGTTAGTGGACGTAATGGTTTTAGAATTTTATAAATTTATAAATATATGCCAAATTAAGTTGTGTTTATTGTAAATATATGAAAGATTTAAAAAATAATTTTAATAATAAAGTATCAACAACGCATTACATGAATGTTATATTAAAGAAATAGAAACAAATGTTTCAAAGGAGAAAAAAATGCTTAATGTCAACATATCGAGCAATCAAATTATCATATTTCAAAAGTTATCTGTTGTCACGAAAAATCTATTAATATCAATCATTTATAGCTTCACAACGCATTGCAAAAATTCATTCACCGTGAGTATTTCACGCTTCTTAAAAATATTTTCACGACCACTTTTAAAGCGAATAAATGCTTGAATGACGACATGACGCGATTTTTTTTCAATGTCCCATATCGTTCACCTCATTTCGTAATGCACTTTATATCCAAAACCTCTTCAGGACGCCTGTCATCTGAAAATGAAACAGGCAAATAATTTTAATTACATTCCTTTAATTACATTTAAAAGGGATGATGGAATAATGAAACAAAATTTTAGTAGGTCGTCACTAACAATGTGACTCCATAATTTTACACCTAGGATGGAAACAGTGATTTTTATATAAAACATAGGAAATAAGATGCAAAATACTAAAATATATTTAGTGAAATTAAAGTAATTAAAAATAATATTCATATTGGAATTGGTAATATTATACCAAAAAGCTAAGACAATTAACGTAAAGATATTCTTAAAACCAACAACATATTTAGTAAAGTAATTATTTGTACAATTGTTTTTTTTCTAAAACGATTCAGTCTATAGATGATCAGGGAATTCATAGAATTACAGACAGCAAATAAACAAAAGCTGTAGTTGCGATTGAGATAAAATTCACCGAACAGTAGATGTTAGTATGCGAATACGAGTTAATAGTTACCGCCAATGTTGAAAAATAACATGTATTTAACATTTAACAAAATGGAAACTTTTCAAAAGAACAAATGAGTGTCATGAAAATATGTATATACTCATATATTAAACCACTGTCTATTTACAACAAAAATATAATAAGTTCCACATTTTGTTAAACAGCTTTGGTTCCGAAAATTGGGACAAAATGTTATATCTACTATTTAATAAAAAATGTTACTGTGTCGATGCTTGTGTTGAAAATATAAACGAAATCGATTTTTTTGTCGTTGCAATTTTTTTTCTGTTATTTAAAATTTATTTTGTAGATTAACAAAATATTCCCCCGTGTTGGTCCGGGCTCCTTTGCAGAATAGACCATTTGCCTTTCTTGCCAGGCAGCGTAAGCGTCATAAAAGGCGAGTATAGGCTTATCATCACTAACACCGTGACATCTGACTAAATGGTAGAGTTTCGCAGCGACTCGCCCGGATTGCCTTACCCATTCCAGCCGCCATAACGTAATGACGTGTTCTGTTGGGTTACTCTTGAATCTCGATATCATGTGAATTGGAAATTGGAATCGTATATGTGTCACTTTGGGTACTTGTGAACACAGAATTAGGGGATTATTAACATTGAGTTACAATTAAATTCAAGGAATAGGATAAAATAATTTACTATTTACTATTAACTAAATGGTAATAATTCGCCAGTATTGTGTTCAAGAGTACCTAAAATGACATATTCGATTCCAATTTCCAATAATGCATGAATCGAGCTTCGAGAGTAACCCTACTGGTTCGGAGGGTAAGGTAGCCGGTAAACTTACTTTTGTTCGAGGCCTAACATCCTGACCTCAGGTTGGCAACGCACCATTACCATCACTGGTGTCTCTAGGCGGCGTGAATTTCTTACCATGAGGAAATCCGTGTGCTTGTTTGCCTTCCTGTAACATAAAAAAAATATTGCTTCTTTAAATTAATGTGATTTATATTTGAATAGTAAAGCAACACAATCATATAGACATTGTTCATGATGTAAACGTAACTTTTTTAATTACACAAGTACATGTATAAAAAAATTACATCAAAAGTAAAATTGGGAATAGTAAATAAATATTTAAAATAAGCATATACAAAAGATTTATGAAATATAGAATTTGCGGACTCATATAAAAATTCAGATTTTTGTTTACTGTTTTGTGTGGTGTAAAGCGTAGTGCAGTTTGAAAAAATTGGTGCGAAATCATCAAAATTAAAACTGAATGTATTTAAAAACGCGTGACGAGTAACAAGCATATTAAGGAACAGGCCGATGACGCCACACATACCTCTGAATTCAATTTTTCATTAGGCGTTCACGAAAGATGACTTAGTCCTGCCAAGATGGAAAATAGTTTTTTAAAGTGTAGTAGTTTTGTGATAATTTGAAATATTATTATGACAATAACACTTAAGTGTAAAAAGTAAAAAAATAGTTTTTAAGCTTTTACAAATTGGGTATTCGGCTGATGTAAGTGTAATTTGTTTTTACTTATGTTTAATATGTATGCACCCGATTGGCGATAGGTTTGCCACCTATCACGTTGTGGGACTTAGTGCTAGCTACTTAGCTAAGCTAGTCTCGGGTGCCCTGGTTGTAACTTCTGCCTACCTCTTCGGAGATACGGGCGGGAAGACAATTTATTTTATATTTCATCACACTCAACTTTTGCGCTACTGTATTAATTTTTAAGTACCGAATCGAACATTTTTATGTTATAGAGGTACATTAAACAATATTTTTATTCATCAATAATATATAACTTGACAAAAGTTACTAATTACATTCGTCAAGTAACGTCATATATATTGAAGTATCCTGTTTCATCATACTTCAAGGCAAGGCATGATACAAATAAATCGGAAAAAATATCTCATATGAATTAAATATTATCTTAAATTTAAATATCAGTTACCTACGTAATTTGTAACGTTTCTTTAGTCAAGTATACATACTGGTAATATTTTTTTAATCAAAATTAAAAACATACATATATCTCATGCGGACCCCAGAAGTCTAGGAAGCATGTTTTTCTGTAGTAAACTTTGTAAACAATGAATAAATAAGGTAAAAACATTATTAATTTTCGAATTATAAATAATTAAAACTAAATAAATTTAAAAAAAATATAATTTTTGATTCTAATTTGAACGCTTATATAAACAAAATAGAAACACTAATTAAAAAAAAACAGATAAACGGAAACAAAATATTAAAAGGTAAGCTACAAACCAAATAAAAAAAAATATATTTATTACAGTAATAATGTTTTTATATTTACTTAAAAAATGATACTCGACGAATTATATTTGAATCTGATAACCAGAAGCTGTGGGAATAAGCTTGTGAATGTTAAAGTTACCATTGACACTACTTTATAAGTTTATTTAAATATAAAAACTATGCAGTCGCGGTGTATTTACACCGTGACTGTATATGTTTTAAACACTAAACAGGTATTGAGTACGAGCAAAGTGTATGAAAGGGATAGAGTAAACGATAGCAGCGCATGCTGCGGCAGAAATGTGTAACAAAAGGGGTTAGTGAAATTTGATTATCAAACATTGTTTTGAATATGGGTCATTATTCTTGTTGTCTTATAAAAAAAAATGTCTTATAATCTTAAAAACACCAGACTATGTAAATTATGATGTAGACAGTCGGTGTAAATTTTATGTTTTTCCTAAAGCAACCTGAAAAATAGATCAAAGAATCAAACTGGTAGCTGTTGTTAAAAGGTAAAAGTAAGTGCTGTTGGATAATGGAAAATTACAATGTTAATAAAAAAATATTATAGGATATTTACTAATCATGATATTATTATTTATTGTTGATGATGGATCGCTATGGTATCCAAAACCTGACAACAAATATGTAACATTTCATAGGAGGCAAAACATCTATTAATCCCACAAAATATGAAAGCTGTTGCACAGACAAAACCGTTTCAAGACAGCTTTTACGTTGTTTTGCTTTGTGAAAGTCCTACTGTCTGCAGAAACAACAAACCGAGAATTTGGTGTTATGTCATCAACAATATATGGCTATGAACTGCTACTTATTCAGTAATTTCGATAAGCTCTTTGTTTATACTTATAAAATTAATAATACAGTCACAACGCAGTCAAAATAGATGAAAATGTAGGTGGAAACGCCTTGGAATCATTAATTGTATTTCGAAAAAATAATGATCAAATCGGTAAGTGGTAATGAAATAATTGTTGTTTTTGCATTTTCTCTACTCTTACTAATAATAATGTCGACCACTGACTGGTAGAGTGCTGTGCAGAAACTTACCTGGGTAGAGATCTCCGCCGTCTCACCTGTTGCTGCCACAATAATGACTCTGTCATGACAATGTCATGACACAATAATGACGATTTGGAGGGTGGGGTATATACTTATACAATAGATCTTCCGCCCAGTTTAAGGACAGCGACGCACCTGTAACACCTGCGGTGTCTATAGGCCACGTTTTTTCTTTTATCATCAGGAGTGTGTTTCGTCGTTGACTTCTTACATATTTTTTTAAACATTATCTTTAAAATGTAAAGTCATTAAGGCCAAGTGAAAAGACAAACTTATCACACTTTACTTCGTTGTCTTATTATCTAAAAATAAGGGCAACTTTGACTCGGATTTTGGCCCCTTTTGCGCTTGGAACGCTCGACAAATATTAATTAGTCGTACATTGAAATTGCAAAGTTGTAAATTTTCGAGTACTTTTATTTATTGTAAGCTTATATTTACGAGGGCTTCTGTGGCCTTAGGTGTAATCATTTGAAAATGTAGGAATTTATTTTGTCGATGATTTTTTTTATTCATGTCATAGTTTGTTTTTCACTAAAACCAGCATTGATAATAATAATAAACATTAAACAAAACAACTTACCCAGACAACGAAGCTGAGTTGGAAATAGGTGGGCTATTTGATTCAAAACCTTCTTTGGATTTTTCATTAGCTAATTGCATCTTCAGTTGATGTCCAAAGCATGCGAGATCTTCCCGAAATGTATCTGATCCAGGAGTCGTTGGCTTTCCGTCATCTCCTGTCGCCATTGCTTCAGCATCACTTTGCAGTGGGGCCTGTTCTGATTCTTCTTCTGTATTATAAATTTTAAAATATGCAAACGTAAGGTATATCACGGATATGATAAAGGATGGTATTGGTATTGCCATAGCGTAAACCAAATTTAAAGTATTCTGCCACATATCCAATTCCGTGATAACCAACCCTGGGTCAACTCTGCTGTAATAGCACGTGTAATTGTTACCCAAAGGTTTGTATTTTCCATAAAATATAGTACAATTTAAAATAGGTGGATAACCACATCCTTTAACATTGGGGAATAATCTAGCACCAGTAAAGTACCATTCAGAACCGTTTTCCTGTAAACCAGTAGGATACGCTTCAGGCAGATCTTGTTCTTCCATTTCCGGATAATTTTTATCTAGTGGTGATTCGTAATTTTCGTAATCGTAGTCTTTCCTCAGAGATCTTTCAGCACGGATAAGCGTTTCGTACTCTGTGGCTGATATATTTAGTGGATAACCAAGTTTGTAATTAACTCTAATTTGTGTACATTCATAGAGATCTTTAGTGCAACCCTCTCTGCAAGAAGCCCAAGTGCAGTTACTTGCTCCAACTAAATGCTTGACTTGTGCAGTAACGCAAAGTGCTGCCACTGGATCAAATTGCATAAATATGGTCGTAAAAGCTGGTTCAATAACGAATGGTACTAAGAATAAAAAGGCAAAAAGGCTAAAGATTGCGAGTAGCACGAACGACGCTGTTGTATAGAACAGAAGCTTCTCGAGAAATGTTGGGGGTATCGGCAGTTTTTCTTCATCGGCCATTTTGGCGAGCCCTTGCTAATAGCGACCATATCGCTTGTTTCAGCTTGGCTGGGTCATTTCAAGCTATGTCAGTCTTTATTGCTAATGTTCTAGCTAAACGTTTTCGTATTTACATTATTATGTTTAACTGGCTATGTAAAATCTGGCTTTTTCTGGATAAAATGCAAATGAACGCCTTGCAGCTAGCCTGAAAATGAATGACAGTCATTTACAAATAAATATTAGTGCAACCCAGCATGATCACTATTGTTACTCTTTCTCGTATTAATGGGTATTTAAGGTAGTTAGCAAAAGTAAGTAAATATTTATATAATAGAAGAATTGTACAAAAATGATGCATGGCGATCATTACTAAAATTACTTCTGACTATTTAAATTATAAAAAAATACAATCGTTGAAAAAATATTATGCGCATGAAAGCTTTAGATGCTGAAAATTGTAAAATATATTTCAGCTCTATACTTTCTCAAAGAAAGAGGAGTAACGAAGCACTAAGAACTTTTTACAATATTCAAATGTAAATTTTTATTATTAGGCACATACCACAGTACAGACTAGAAAAGATAAATGATACACAAACTGTTTGTTATTTATCGAAATTTATTTTATTACATTCAAATTTCTTCAGAAACTATACATTTACGTTAACGAATAATCTAGTATTCAAAACAATTTTTAATCGCTGTTTTCGGAATTGAGTTTGCTGTTACGTCTGAGAGTGCTGCAAATTGTCTGATACATCTTCTACCGATTGAAAATAGGTGGAAATTTAAGTTTAAAAAAAAAAAGAAAGAAGTCGGCTGAAGCTTTAACTGAACTAAACTGGTGAATATGGTGGGTGTTTGATAGTATTTGTAGAATCCTTTTTCTACAAATCTTAAACTTTTCGTCGATTTTTGCTCTTTTAAACGCCGCATAATGCTTAAATAAAGTTCCTTATTTATCGTTTGACTTTCTGGCAAGAATTTCGAATGTACAACATTACGGTAGCAAAAAGGACACTCAACATGACTTTGAATCTTGAACGTTGTAACGTAGTTTTCACAATTTTTGTTGTTGATGAAATACCTTAATAGATACTAGAATAAATTTAATAAACAGCCAGACCCGGAAATGCAGACATCTAAATGTTCATCACATAAGGGAGACCCCCGAGCCTAGTGATTGGTAAGTGTAGTTAGGCTCGTTAGCTACACCAACGGCCAACGAGGTGGTCATGCATCATTAGTTATAATGATACGGACCGATTCGTTAGATAAAGAAAGTTTGGCGGCGATCTCTCTCAAAGTTCAATGAGGATTATCAGATACCGTAACCCTCGCTTTTGCTATGTTAACTTCAGTTGCAGACGTTGATGGTCTACTAGAGCGGGAAAAATCTTCCTTCACATCGCGACCTCATTTGAAAACTTTGTACACTCGTGAGCATGAGTTTTTGAGTTTTGCATACCTCCTAGGGTATATGGGCGAGAAGATACTTTTTTTTGATAATGTCAAGTCACCATGAGCCTTCTGTAATATTTTCATTGACTCCGAATAAGAAATTCCACTGGCGTTGCAAAATTTAAGACTCTTTGTTCGAAGTTTGTTTAAATGAATTTCGCAATCCACACTAAATTTGATGTAACTAAAAAAAGCACGATAGTTAATATAAATAACATAATACTTAGCTCAAACTCTGGCCAAAACGGAAAACAATTGTGTCAATCTTACAACAATAGAAAAGCAAAAATTTAAATTTAGTTTTTGACCGAATGTATGTAACATTACTTACCAAAAATTACTTAAATATAAGGTAATAAGTGATGCCAATAATTGTAAGAGCCAGTATACTGTTTTAAAAAAAATTAAACTATTTTATGTAATAATAATAAATCGGTCTTGAACTTCGAATTTTTCATCTTTCATTCGTTGAAAATTACTAGCTCTTATTGGCGGCTTCGCGAGCATTTAAATCATTAACAATGATCGGTTTCTTTTAATACATCCAAAAATATAACATCCAAAAATGATTTTTCGTGAAATGTAACAAACAAACTTACATTCACATTTATAGTAACAGGGATCACCGCCGCCCACGGACATCTGCAACACAATGCGTTTAATATGGATGTAATTGTATCGAATGTGGGCATCATTATTGTAACTGTCGAATGACCAGTACAGCGGGTGGGTGACCAATTCTTAGTGTCGTTTCACTTTATTCAAAAATTAGATACTAGATCAGAAATTATGAAGCTCATTACAATAGTAGCTGCCGTGTTAGTTGTATGAAGCATTAGGTCCTTTAAAGATTATTATTACTTTGCTGTGGAATTGGAATTATAATATGAACATATTATATACATTTAAATGTCTACATTTCTGGGTCTGGGTGTTTATTATTTTTTTTCTAGTAACCATGTGAGTATTTTGATGTACTAGTATCGTTCTCGAGTTAATATTCTACGGGATATTGTATGCCGATATTAGCCATACGGGATATTAGCCAACGATACCAATAAATAAACAACTACTTAAATAGATGCCAAAACAAATTTAGTAAACAAACCCAAACCCGGAAACGTATACGTCTTGATTTTCATTAAAAAACTGCCTGCCCTCATTAGGATTCAAACATGAGCCTCGCGTTTGGTTGGTAAAGTTATCGTGTACCCTAATCCTTCGGTCAACAAGGTCAAAAAAGGATTAGCATACAGTATATGAAATATACTTGTTCTTTCCTTACATATAGCTCTTATTGCGTCAGGCACGATAATTCCGCCAATGTCTTGTGGTGAAAGAGACACAGGAGAGCTTCTTTGCTTTACAGAATCAAAGCTGAGAAAAACCCAAAATATACACACCAATAGATTACACACATATCACATGCAGACACTCACATTGCTACAGCAAATATACTCAGTGTTAGATTTTTATATTGTTATTAGTTATATATTTACTGAGGACTTTAATAAATGATGGATACATATCAGACAAAAGGCACGCAAAGTTAGTAGGGCGAGGGATTTCTTTTGGAAGGATTTCATATAAGGATATGTTATATTTAGGACAGTTGAAGAATATATGTTGCACAGTTCCTTCGTCTAAGCCACATTCACATAAGGAGTGGTCTCTTACTCGGATTTTCTTTAAATGAACAGTGGAATTGATCATGCTGAGTTCCATAACTTTTCTAGATTAACTCGAGAAATAGAGTTCAAGTCATGAGGATAATTTTTTGAATCATTAGTATTTTCTATGGTTATAGCCTTTTTAGCACAGGAGTCAGCAGACTCATTTCCATGAATACCGCTATGGCTTGGGATCCAAGCTATTTCTTCTTTTAAATTTAAGAGGGAACATGTGTACAATGCTTCTTTAAGCTTTAAGATAAATGGAAATTTAGATTTCAGCCTAAAGGGGTTAAAAAGAAGGAGATATAGACTACTAAGGGAATCAGAAAAAATAACAGATTTGTCTAGGTTATGGCTAATGATGATATAATCTAATATAACTAAAATCGGTCTGTGAAAGAGTAACAGATAGATAGACTGTCAAGTCACAAAGGATAATTTGAACACTTAATCAGTGACTAATGTATTGTGACTTACATTGTTAGTTTTATTTTTTTATGGACTACACGCAGGGGCATTTACCGCTGGTAAATATTCGTCAACTAGTCGCCAAAAGTGACAATAGTGCTTTCTTAACCTGATGTTGGTATAAAAAATTTCTTACGTTAATAATATTCACAGTAACCTCTTCCTGAAAAATCGAGACAGGGCGGAATACTGATGATACGGTGGCAGGAATGTATAATATGGTTCTAAGCCGGCCAAATAATCACATAATGCTACTATCGCATCCTCGTGGAGCTAGTGACAAAAAAATTTTTGCTCCTACAAGCTTACCTCATTTCTCGTTTATGTAAATGTTACGTATTTCGAGAACGACAACACTGCCAACACAGTTGCCGCTAGCTCCCGACGCCGCACTGTCTACACAAGGAATGCCAGCTATCGATTCAGTCTAGATTTAGCTTAAACCTCCCTAGACTATGCAGGGAGCGAGCGAGGGACAGAACTGTGTCAGGTATCTAAGATGTATTCTGTTACAATGTTGAAGTATTAATAATCAAAACAAAGTTAATTTTAATCTAGCACCGGATTACAAAGCATCATTCGATATGCGATAAAAATATTTTCACAAACTTGTCAAAATTTTTTCCAATATAGTTTTAATGTTACGATTTACAAAAGTTAAAACAATAGTTTTTCTGGAGAAATGACACTACTTGTAGTTTATGATGTTATACTTAACATTAGTTAGAGTACCCCTTTAAAGGTAGATTAATATCTTTTCATATTTAGGTGATTCAGAAAAAAGAGTTTTATGAAAATATGACGTCTTAATCCAAATTAAGCTTCGCGGACTTATAAGGGCTAGCCTTAAACACTTAAATACTTACCCCTGCCGACAAACTATCTGTTTGGTCAGTGAGACTCAAAAGAACTTGGCTCTATCACTTAACCCTCTTATGCGGTAAAAACAATCTATGCAACTCTTCAGATCATCGAGAACACTTACTAGAGTTTTTGTATGAACGGATTAAGCGGAAAAAAGTCAGCGATATCATAAAGCACTAAAAAACTGATCCTACTTTACTATGTACTTATCATAGCATTAGTCTTTACTAAAATAACGAAAATAAGTAATAGTTTCAAAAATAAAGAAAACGCTTTTACGTCTAGAATAAGACGCATTTATAACAAAACAGAAGGAAATAATGTTCTGTAAATTAAAAAAAAATTCTAGTGATTATGAAAAAAAATATCAAATAAAAACGAGTGGTACCAGGTGTCTATAATTATAAATACTAATATTAGGAAAGCAAACTTATAAAATATCAAGCATCTCATGATTTCATACGATAAAATCTTTTTGTATGTCTGTATCACATTTTTTATACGAACAGAAAATTATTTTATGATTTCTAGTTCAGCTACATACAAAGCGTCTTCTTTAGTCTTCTGAACGATTATTTATTAATTGCGCTGTATTTGCAGTTGCAATGGATTCAGTGTCACCACCTTTGCCACGCCGTAGTCATTGTAGATAATTAGAAACTGTTAGGTATGCTAGATTCCTTATAAGTAGCATAATTAGTACTCCCATTTTATTTTGTGTTTCGAGGGGGAAGGATGTGAGAATTCAAATGCTTATTATTGTTATTAATAATAGGTGGTATAGTGCTAATGACAATAAATAGAAGCGTGAAACTGTGTTATGCATTAAAATGGAAGCTTATTGGACACTACTTGGTCTACTAACAAATAATAATTTGTGTACGGAAAATAAAATGCTGTTTTTCTGCATTTCCAAATTTCCATTATTTGGTTTCTCAAATTAAATTTCATTCTTGTTTAGTGGGTGGTATTTTTTTTATATTTTTAGGGTTGGTTACCAGCTAGACCCAGAAATGTCGACATCTAAATAATCACCACACAAATGTCTATCCTCGTCGGGAACCGAACCCAAGCATGAGTTTTAATGAAACTTGGCTTTAATTTTAATATATATGGTGTAAGTTTGTATGTGAAATCCGTTAAATATTATTCACTTTGTACTTAAGTAAATAGCAGTCATAACAGATTTAGACAAAATATCGAAAAGTAGTGAAAAAAAAAGTTTGTTTTTTATATTTAAAAATAGTTTATTAAGATAAATAATCATTAAAGTAACTAAAACTAAAATTTTACGGTAGGTACCTATCAAAAAAGTTCACGGTAGCCAAAACGATTTTATTTAATTTATATATTCAAATATCTATAGCATAGAAAGTAAGACAAGTATTTTCTGATTGTTAATATATACAACGCGTTTACTTAACTACAGACTAAGGGTGTCGGGTAGTGTTTTTTACTAGTGTCTTGCATCCTACGACTCCTATGTAAGTTAACTTACTGCCTGATCTTTAAACTGGAACACCACAACGATAAGCTCTGAAGTTGCGACCGCAGCATAAGGCTGACGGCACGGCGGTGGTAGCAGTACCGACGATTGGTTACAAGATTGTACTAGCTAATCAAAAAAATGGAATCCAGTACTATAAAGTACTCGATTATATCGTTGGTAGGCGATGGTAGCGCCACAAATTATGAGTAAATTTGTAGATGTGTAGATATTGTTTGACTGAAACAAAAATAGAATAGATAGTACTGCGTCACAACTATTAATAACCATTATTGACTGATGTCACCCTCGTAGCGCTACACTTGCTACGCCGTGGTCATTGCTTTTGAATTAGAAATTATTAAGTACTAGCTAATCCTACAAACGTTGTTGTCCTTACTACGAATATTGATTGAAAATTAAAATAAACTTATATTTTTTATAGGAACCTTCTTCTGGCAACATCTATCACGACAAAATAATAATTAACGAAATCGGCCCATCTGCTCTTGCATGATGAGATTAAGCGATTCATTTATTTAGTTAATGTAATATGACATTAGAGTATGTTCTTGATTAATAATTGGTGTTTGTTCTTTAATTCTTGAGTAGGGCTGTGACAACACCACGTCCGATAACGTAATTTAGACTATCCCGCTCATGTGCAAGTACCATAAAAAGTTATTTTTTAAAAGGTAGTTTTTTTTCAATTTTGTTATACGTTGTAGACTTTTTTTATGATATTGGAAGGCAAACAAGCAGACAGATTTCCTGATGGAAAGAAATTCACGCCGCCTAGAGGCACCAAAGGTGGTAATGGTGCGTTGCCAACCTGTGGACGGGATGTTTGGCCTTGAGCAAAAGTAAGTTTACCGGCTACCTTACCCTCCAAACCGGAACACGTCATGACGTTATGGCGGCAGGAATAGGTAAGGCGGTGGTACCACCTGGGCGAGTCGCTACGAAACTCTATCACCTAGTAGTATGTCACGGTCTTAGTGACGGTAAGCCTATGCTCGCCTTTTACGAGCTGCCTGGCAGGAATGCAGATGGTCTATTCTGCAAAGGAGTCCGGACCAACACGGGGAAATCCCGGACCAATACGAGGAAATTATTAATAATCTTAAAATTAAAAATCTTCAATGAATCCCAGTCAAACGGTCTATCCCTTCGCAAGAAATTATGCTACAGACAGACGTATCTGTCTTTATGCTCACACACATCTAACTTAAAATGCATTAAATTGTGATGTGCTTTAGAAAAACTGCAAAGATTACGAAACATAATACAGCAACTTTAAATTTACGATCCATCAGCCTTGACGTTCATCCTTCTTTCATCAGGTCCTTGTCATCAAGTTCTCGTCATTAGAAAATATGAACAGATCTAATAAAGATGAATCAAATGAGTTTTAAAGCGATAGTTTTAACAGCAAGTCTTCCAGGGTTACGTCTCCTGCCAGACCAGCTCAGTTGTGTCAGCACTCGTTAGTGTTTTAACCGTTAGGTCTCACATATTATGTGCAATCGTTCAATAAATACCCATGGTTAGTTTAATAAACCGTTGACTAGCACCCATTACACAAGCATATAATTTGTTTATTATTTATTTTATTTATTCCAATGCTAACAAACGAGCTGATGATCGAAATACCTTTGATTGGAGGTATTTCCGCTCAAACGATTTCATTTGTTTTTAAAAGTGATGCATCATACAAGAAGCACCACTTCCAAAAGCAATGGCAGGATTTACGTCTGGACGACAATAGTTACAGGGCCACCAGTTTGATCGGCTAAGCACCAGAAGTATTTCGAAAAATAGACCAAAGAAGAATGCAATCTATATACAATATGATATTATAGGAGGCTCAAGGTGGTTTTTGGTATGGAAGAGGATGTATAGATTAGGTGCTGTATCTCCGCAACATCGCGGTGGGTCAAAGGGTTTTCTGGATCTCAAAAGCGTTTGATAGTGTTGTTCGTACTGAAATTTGGGACATCTTGGCGGATTATTTGATAGACGGATCCCTTATACGTGCTGTGCAGTCTCTGTACTTAGACTATAAAGCACATGTGCAGCTAAACGGTAACATGTCGCCTTGGCTTAATGTTAACTTTGGCGTCAAGAAGAGATGCGTGTTGTCAATGTAATTGTTTATCTTGTATTTGGACAAAAACCTAAAAAGGTTAAGATCAATGAATGTGCGAATGCCTATGTGTAACCAAATGGTGAACTGCCTGTTCTGAAAATAAAAACTGGGCACAGTTATGGCAGATTTTTGGAAATAGAGAGCCTTACATTTGAATGTACATAAAACCAAAGTAATGATATTTGAAAGAGACTTAGCAGAACGCACAATGTCAAAATGATCCGAATAGTGTATTTTAGCTTTTAGCTATTGTCATGTCTAATGGGATTCTTTTTTTTGAGGAAATTCTGCAGGTATGAGTACTATATTTGTATTACAAAAAAGAGCTATTAGAGCTATTTAAAATCGCCTCTGTGGTCTAGCGGTCCGGGTGTTGGACTTGACTGCATGAGGTCCCGGGTTCGAATCCCGGGTCGGCCAACAAAAAGAAAATTGGATTTTTCCAATTTTCTTATAAGAAAAAATGTTGGTCGGGATTGGAATTGTGCCCGGTTGGCGGTAGGCTTGCCACCTATCACATTGTGGGACTTAGTATCTTCGGCTAGTCGTGGGTGCCTTGGTTTGTACCTCTGTCTACCTCTTCGGGGATATGGGCGTGAAGATACTTTTTAAAATCTTAATGTAATTCCCTGTAATTCTTTTCGAAAAACATTAAAAAAAATATTTTAACGTCGAGTTCTCAATACATTTATGAGAATAAGAAAAGAGTACGTTGAAAAAAATAACACGTTTACAAAAACATTAGATTTCACGGCGTAAATACAAGAAATAGAAATAATCTAGCCGTATACAAAACTCGTCTCCATAAAATTAGTAAATCCTTTTTGGGTCACTATAAACGTTTCTACAATAAGATCTGCCTTTTAGTAAGTTTAAAAAATGTATACAATCAAATTATGTTAGAAATGAATATAATATATGGTCTCAGTTTGTAAGACGAACATCCTTGAGATAGAGGTTTCAATCTCGCATTGAAATTTGTAATGTGATTTGTTGTACTTTGTTACACTTTTTATTAAGGTTAAAATTAGATTGTAATTTGTATTTGTATCTAGTTTGTAATATTACTATTAGTATTGAATGCTGATTTTCTTTCGCCGGATCTTCCCAATGTGTGGCGGCGATTCCGAGATAGTTTATAAAAATGTTGACGCGTACGAGAACCACTTGTATGGTCCATGTAAATTAAGATTTTTATGATTCTGATTCTATTTCTTTTTCAGCATTAACATTTCACTTTATTTGAAAATCACATCTACGCGTCTGCATAACAGTTTTTTAACTGGCTTAGATTTTAAATGAGATCACATTTATTTATACAGAAATATTTACTACTTATTTCCGACTACAACAAATCCGGTTGCCAAAAATCAGTTTTAAAAGTGTCTACTATCCAGCGAGACAGTTATTATTTTATTTCATCATGAGACTAGATTAAATGAAATTGTATTTTTTACTGCTAGCTGTTTAACCCCGAATTACAAAGTACCTTTTAACATTGACTTTAATTATGCGCAGTAGTTTATACAGAGTTAAAAAGGAAACCGGTGCTAAGCTGGGATAATTTTAGTTATTACTGAGCAGCCAGACATTGCAATGTATCCGTCCTGTTCTAAATAAGAACAATGCTACACACAACTCATCATTAAAATAATCGTATAAACAAAAAATTATCCACCGTTTTCTACCATTGGGATTTATATTTTTTCCAAATTTATAGGGGCCCAATGTCAGGCTACCTATATTGTTTTAGTAAAAAAATACTAAAATCAAAGTAATCCGTTAAAGGATAAACGGGGTCCGACATAAAAAAACATATGCATCAAATTAAAACTCTGCTCGAACAACGATGCCTGTCTCAAATATAAAAAAAAAACAATATCACCTCAGTTCGTGAACCGATCGTGATAAGAAAAAATACGGGTTGCACTTCGGGAGTGCCGGCAGAAGTGAAAACTTGAATATTAACGTTGTGCATTTTTGATATTTTGGATTGGTTAGGGAATAATTTTGCACGAATTGCTTTAATTATCAGTATGAAAGTACTATCGTTTATGCACGAATATTATTTTCATATCAATAACCAGCGTTTGGCTTGACAAAAACTCGCTAAAGTAAGACCACGTGATGGCTCTCCTAGCCATCGACATATTATCTGTATAACGAAGTGTCGTCTGCACATAAAGCTTATTTTCAAGATAGAACAAATAGAGCAATATATATTATACGTATCTGCTATCTGTGAGAATGTAAGGGTAGGTATATTGCAGCGTATTATCCATTGCGCATTCTATACTCTTCGGAAATATCTAAGCAATACAAAAACAGCAATGAATCTACGTTTCATTTCTGATCTCGCGCCGTCTTATTCACGCATGCGCAGTGCGCTGTCTTACGTTCTGACGATATGACGCGAGGTTAGAAGTTTTTACCCATTCCAAAAACAGTGCGCAACGCCGCTAAAGAAGTTTTCACTTCAAAAACAGGATTACGTTATACGTTATTAAGATTTATAAGTATAATAAAGGTTTATAAGTAGCAATATCACTTGAAATTCCAGTGTAAAATATTTCCACAATAGTTTTCAGTGTGAGGCGGATTACATTTGTGTACAAAGTGATAAGCTCCTTTACTGGATTATTTCCATATAAGCCACCACTCGCGATACATTCATAACATCACAATGTTGTCTCCATGGAAATTATCTCCAATTATACTTGTCCAGCTTTAACAAAACAAGGTTAAAATTCAGGTTTTAGGTTTCACCCTGATTATTTCCAGAACTAATTGAACTGGCTACAATCCCTTAATCAAAAAATATTTTTTGGTGAATAAATACTGTTAATTTGTAGCCCATAGTAGAATAGTTAAGTAATTCCTTAAGTTCTTCTGAAGTGGTCCACTGATGCAGACAGATGGTAGACTCTTGCGACCGTTCACTTGGATCGGTACCACCATCCCATTTCTGTTTCTATGAAGAAAGTGGTTGTCATTTTCGTGTTCTGCTTTGAAGGGTAATGTGGCCAGTAAACTCACGCAAGCCAATTTAATATTTTTTTACGCCTTTAGAAATTGAAGTTGCCAGTTTTAACGAAATTAAAATTAAAACGAAAAAGTTTGGACTTATCAAGAGACAAGCCTGTTGAATTTGTCCCCGGGTCTTAACAAAGTGTCGCTACGTTCCTCTCCGGTGTTAGATTTTCGTATTACGCAAGTGCTTTTTGTATGGTCTGTGTGAAATAGACGGATATCTATTATATTCGAGCTGAGCCGGTGAGCTTTTGCCGCTCTAATTTGGTGACACATCGACAGCAGCGCCACCTACCCGTGTCCACTAATGGTTTCAATCCATCCTAGACTCGCTCGTTTTTCTATGTAAGCGTCTGGACCAATTTGACAAAGAAGTGACGAGGCGAAAAACATACGTACAAAAAAAATATTTAAATTTTTACTTGTAGGTGGATAATTGTTTCAATTCCTCTCAACAATAATTATCATCCTTCTTCCATCGAAATTTATGAAAAATAGAACGTAATACAAATAAAAGGTATAATAGTAACAGCTGTTACACATATGCGTAGTTAGCTGATGATATGGTATGAGTTTTTCATGTGATATTATTTTCTTACTTTACTGAAGTAGACGGAAATGTGAGGGATGTGTAACTTCCATTACGATATTGCGCTCGTAAGTATTGACGGTGGTGCTCAAAGTTTTTTTGCGAATTTTCATAAAATACAGCACTTGTTGGATATTTGTCTTTAAACGAAGAATGTACCTTCAGTAGGTTTACGTAATTAGTGACCTATATAGTACCTACGAAGTATGTATGTTAAGTAGTTTCCTTAGATAAAAATTTCTCTAGTAAAGTTTGCTTTGTTTTGCAATGACAGTGCTTTTTGTGCACTACAAACTGTAAATAACATGGATCAAATCCGCCTAAAAAATATAAAACGTAATTAATTTAACTAATTATTTTTATAAAATGCCTCAATATATTTTTAACGGACTCTTTATAAATTAAATTTATTATTTTAAAAAGGTGCATCACGATTTTATTCATGGCGGAAGTCTCAACTATTATTTATTTTGCCAATATTGGGCGCTATTGACTATGCAAAAATGTCGTCGGTCTTGGATAGACAATTTTATTATTCAAAACTACAAACAAGAAATCAAGTTTAGATTCGGCTAAAGTATTGACATCTTTTTTGTATTGATAAATCTTTTGGGTTTTTTACACCTACCTACTAAGTTTTACTTACGTATTTTACAAAAAAAATAATATATTGTCAAATTTCGTTTTTACAATGCGTATTTAATATAAGTTGCTGATGGACCAGTGGAGAATAATGTAAAGCATTCTTACAACAGTTTTAGAGCATAACAACATGTCTCTCCAACGGAACACAACCTTACATCTTATACATATATATACTTATACATTTTTTAGGTAAATGTTCGATAAAAAGTGTGGGTAATGCAGATTACATATTTATAGATTATATTTAGATTACAGATTTATATTTTAAGCATTTGTTTTTTTTATGATATTTTTGTATAGAAAATAATCCTTTTTGCTTTTGCTGTCCTTTTTGCTGCTGATAACACTTATTTATAATTACATTTTTTGTAGTTTGATTGTGCTCAACTAAAAGTTCATTCATCACTCATTCGTTCACTTATTCGTTCACTGAACGAACGCATAGTTCATTTATTCGTTCGTACTATTACGAGTATCATTCATATGTTCAGTATCACAAGCTGATTTCCGAGGTTTCCGCGTATTAAATAATATTTAGGTCTTTTGTGGGAATCTGCAAGTTTATTTTAACACCAATATTAATTTTATTTGAATATCCTTATCACTATAATTATTTATACATCTGCCTTGTATCTTTATATATGTGTGCTAGTTTGTTTGGCTCATTCGCAAGACCGAAAGAGCAGAGAAGTTTTTATTTGATTCATACTTTTAATATGATTGTAAAATAATGAATTCTCTACTGTTATGACATTTACGAGCAGGCGAGTAAAATTGGAGAGCAGTTAAAATTTTTAGAATTTTCGTCTCTATATCTGTATCCATATAGCAATTTACGGCAATCCACTTCATATCGTAACAAAAGTAGGTTCTCTATGTGTTACGGAATGTGAGAGGTCTTTTAATCCCGTTCTCGTGGGAGAGGGACAAAAGTCAAATTAGTTCAAGGTACCAAGGTTTTCACCTCCGAATTTTTTGAACCTGTACAGATTTTCATGAAATTTTGACAGCATGTAGGGTTGCTTTTTCCCTGGGGGTGAGTGCCACCACAACTAGGGGGTGAAAATCCTTTGTGGAAAATAACCACGTAAATCGATAGAGAAACAAATTTTAAGCATTAAATTAATCTATGCATTTTTTTTAAACCCAATAGTCTTAGAGTTACAGGCGATTGAAAATTGGCATTTTTCGTGAAAAAAAAACACATTTTCAAACGATTTAGAACCAAAAATGAAGCTTATTTTAGCTTAGCTTAAAAAACAAAGGGATTGGTGAATTTTAATTAATTGTGGGCCTAATACAAACCGAATAATGATTTATTGAAGGTTGAATATATTATTTGAACATTTTTTTTTTAAATTCAACGTCAAATAACAGAAAGATGGTCAATTTTTCGAGAAAATTGCATAAATACTTTTCAAGGTATTTTTAAAAAACTTTAAAATGAAGGTTACTAGAACTCTCTAGCATAAAAACTAAGAGAGTGATGGTCGAAATAAAATCGACTTACGTTTTTTTTTTGTAGAAAAAAACTCAATTTCACCCTTGGCCATAGTACCCAAATTGCAATAAAAAAATAATTCTAGGTCAATTTACTTTATTTATGTACTTACAATGATTTGTAAGAGTTTGAACGATTTAGAATGCATAATTTCGAAAAAAAACTATGATTGAATTCTAAAATATATTTCCGAAATATTTAATTTTTTTTTCTGAATGTCGGTAAAACAATAGGATATATCTACGTCAAAATTAGTAAGGAACAAAAGTTAGATTTTTCTTTAATAAACATTTTGCTTTTTTATTTTTTTTAGCTTGAAAAACAACTGAGATATGACCTTCCAAAGCTTGCCCTTACATATGATTCTGATGCCATTTTAGAACCCTTTAAACGTTGCCCTTTTAAAAATAAAGGGCTCAAAACATGTAAGAATTTAATATGCTTATAGATTATAAAATTTCCTTTAAAACTACGTTTTGAGCGACTAAATAGCTTGAAAATCTACCGAAATTTTGTTACCGAAAATTACCAAACAACAAAATAAACTTTTTTTTTTTAATTATGGAGCAGCATAGATTTTGGAGTGTAAGTGAAAGTATACATCGGAGATACACGAAAGAAAACACCGTGCAGCTGGCTTCATCCGGGTTTTTGGTGAAGGGGGTTTTGTATACAAGTTAACCCATACAAGTTTTTTTCTACTCACTAAATGCTTATACTTATAATTTTCCTAGCTGCTACCCGCGGCTTCGCCCGCGTAGTCGATTTATTTAATATTTAACTCTCCAACGCTACCCGTTGAAATTTTAAGATGAAAAACAACCTACGTCCTTCTTCAAACTTTAATCTATTTTTAAATAAATATCATCTAAAAAGTATAACACAATGATGTTCTGGAAAAAATAAATTTAGAAAGTAGTGCACTGAGCACAATCGTTCCGTAAGGAGTCAACCACGCGCATACCATGCGTCTGTGTCACGCGGTCTTTAAATTGTGGTGTTAACGTAGTGATTACATTCTATTTGAAAGTGTTATTTTAAAACTGCGATATCTCCTAAGATATTCATTAAAATTGAGTGATGTGATATGCGATTTTGTTTTAAATTAAATACTTGTGATGAATGACGTATTTTTTTGGATAGGGATTAACATCGTGTTTATAAATTAACCTTCGTAAATAATGCATTATTTTGAAACAAATTAGGTTAGCATAAAAAAAGTTATAGTGAGCTAACCTTAAAATATAGAAATGTGCTGTTGCGGATTTTTTTAGGACTTTTAAAGGGGACTTTTTTAGGACTTTTTAAATTCTTTCATAGACGATTTTTGCGAAACTTTCACCGTTAACGCAGCGCACGCTCTCAATAGGAAAAAATCCCCGGTCTTAAAACATTTATTATTAGTGCTACGCTCCTATTGATCTTAGCGTGATGATGGATAGCCTGTAGCCTTCTTCAATAAATGGACTTTCTAACACTGAAAGTTCAAGCATACAAAGAAACAAACTCTTCAGCTTTTTAATATTAGTATAGATAGTATAGACTTTGGTTCCGAGCTCTTACAAAAAAATAAAGAAGAAGTGCTTTCATACCAACTTAGTCATAAAAGGCGAGTTTCGGTTCATTTTATTAAGAAAAAAATCTGAAAAATTAATTTGGCTATACTAAACACATTTAGCGGTGACGTAGTTTTGCACGTTTCCATTTTTATATTCTTTTATAATAAGGTTGATAAGTATACTTTTGAATAAATTATCGCTATAAAAAGTAGCCTATGTTCTTTCGTTCCTTATTAAGTGTCTAAATACAAAGTTTCACTGTTAGGTACATTTTCAAAAATGTCGATTTTCCATACTAACATTCGTCACCTGTTTTTACCCCAATTTTCTCCCCCAATTTTCTCTATAAAAACTAGCCTATGTTATTTCATTCCCAATAAAGTGTCTGAATACAAAGTTTCACTGTTACATCTTCAAAAATGACAATTTTCCAAACGAACATTCATCACCTCTTTTTACCCATTCTCCCTCAGTTTTTAGTGATAAAAAGTAGCCTATTATCTTTTATCGCCTCTGTGGTCTAGCGGTCCGGGTGTTGGACTTAGTTGGTTGGACTGCATGAGGTCCCGGGTTCGAATCCCGGGTCGGCCAACAAAAAGAAAATTGGATTTTTCCAATTTTCTAAGTAAAAAAAAATGTTCGTCGGGATTGGAAATGTGCCCGGTTGGCGATAGGCTTGCCAACTATCACATTGTGGGACTTAGTGTCTTCGGCTAGTTGTGGGTGCCTTGGTTGTACCTCTGCCTACCTCTTCGGGGATACTTACTTTTTACTTAAATAAATAGGCGCAATTGGATCAAAGAGAATGGAGTTCAAAAGGGAGAGAATATGATAGTTAAGACGAATGTTGGTAGGCAACCACTTGCGCTTACCACGAAATTGAGAAACGTGAACATATTTACGCAATGAAAATATAAATCTAATACCAAGGTTCTGAAGACGTTCGAGTTTATTTATTTGTTCAACAGTGAGATTTACGTTACTAGCATCAGCATAATCTGTGATTGAAAGAAGTAAGGAATTAGCAAACATAACCTTGGTAGGAATTAGGACCGTAAAACGAAGACGCTTCAACGAGTTCCAAACATGAAAAATTTTCCTACTGACCTCCTGTTGTTGCTTAGTCCAAGAGAGAGTATTACTCGTATCTATAAAAACACCGAGATTCTTAACGGAGTTACTATAAGGGATAATGTCATTTTTTAATCTAACAGGGGGTACAATAGACCAATTTATCTTATTAATAAGTCCGGGGCTACCAATAATAATGACCTGAGTCTTGATTGGATTAAACTTAGTTTAAGACCTAAAGATTTACTCAACTTTTCGATACTGACCAGATCACTATTAATAAGGGTAATGGCGTTGTGAAGTTCTAAGAGACGAGTGTGCGTGCGAAAAGAGAAGATAAGGACTGAGTTACAGAATTAATGAAAGAAGAAAATAAGAGAGAGGACAAAATTCCACCCTGAGGCACACCGCTAGTGAGAATGGACCACGATGACATAGCTTCGCCCGCTTGAACAAATTGCCTCCGCCCCTGTAGATAACTCCGAAACCAGTTAACAGAAGCAGGACATAAATTGAAACTTTCCAATACCACCAATAGCACATCGTGATCCACAGAGTTGAAGGCATTACTAAAATCAATCAAAGTTGACACTGTTAGCATCTTGTTGTCCATAGTTAAAACGAATATCATCCGTCATCTTTACTAGAGCAGTGGTCATGCTGTGCCCTGGGCGGAACTTGGACTGAAGATCATTCAATAAATTTTGGGAGTCAAGGAAGGAAGAAAATCGATGGTGAACTAACCGATCCAAAACCGTAGACAGGAATGACTTGCCTTACTACGTAAGGGATAATCATGGAATAGTGTTGTTTGCGGATGACACTTCACTATTATTTAAAGTAAAAAGACAACTGGGTAAGTATGACGAAACGAACGATGCTATTTCAAAAAATGTACACTGGTTCAATGTAAATAATCTCTTTCTAAATGAAAAAA
>NJDC01001249.1:439642-492921 GCA_002245475.1 Calephelis virginiensis
ATTAAACATTGGAGTACCAAATTTCTGGTTTAGAAACATTTGGTTTCGAAGGTGTATATTAAAGTAAATAATTTTCAAGTAATAAGTAAGTAAGCACCTATCTTCGCTATATTTTCATAGATCAGCCAAGCTATTAACAGCCACAACGTGTCCTTTAATTTCTTTTTTTTGCCAGATCATATTTACATGTAATGCAGTGCAGGGAATTTCCAAACTACTAATTTCAACCTGCAAACTAAGCATATCTTATTCATAGTTATTTAATTTGTTTTGAGTTTTAACAAAAAATCTTCAAATTGTAACTTTTTAATAATCATTTATTATTCTTAATTTTCTCTTGAGATTGTTTAATGATTCTGTTAATTTTGATTTAGTTTTTTAGTTTAATTCTATTATGAAATACAGGTTTTCTCGAATTTTGTACAGTGCTGTCGTCACAGGCTAAATCTATGGTTACTAAAGGAGTTTACACCCAATCAAATTTTTAAAAACTAATTGAAAATAAACGAATCACGCAATAGTTTTATGGTTTGTAGTATACTATAAAGTAGCAGGTGACCTAGTTTTACAATCATTTATTTCTTCATTAGGAAACCGTTAGCAAAAGGTGTTAAAGTTATTACAATAACTATCCTTCTATAAATAATGCTACGAGCTAAATGCATTTTGTCGTACTACGTCTGCATATAAAATTTCATCCAAATTTACATTCCTTATACAATCACACCTCAAGCATGGTTAAATAAAAATTATCCATTTCATGGTGATGGGATATGACCGATATAACTGTAGCGTCGAACAAATGATTCAATAATGAATGACGCGAATCATGACGCGAGGTTTACAAGTTTGCGCAAGACCTTTAGTGGGATGTGACAGCGAACAAGCACATTGCTTTCTTGACTTTAAGAAAAAACCGTAGCCTAAAGACACCATAGATAATTGAACTACATACATTGAGAAACACCACGTGGTCTTAGTTGGGCAGATTGTATACCTTGCCTGTCTAGAAAGATCTTCTCATCAATTTATTTATACAACAATCCAACGAGTTAGAATATATTTTTGTTTTTAAGATGTTTAGAAGATCGGCCTTATGGCCGAGGTTTGTGGTTAATTGCGTAAGTCTACCGGCTCTCCTACCCTCCAGATCGCAACATGACAGTGTCAATATAGCGGCAGGAAAAGGTGAGACGGTGAAGCTATCAAACTACCATCAGCAGTCTTATTGATAATAACCCGCTTAACCTTTTTCGCGTCTTACAAGCAGCCTGACAAAAGGCAGATGTTTTATTCTACACAGGCAACCCAGACTAATACGGGAGGAAATGAATGGAACGGATGGATTAATATGGATGGTGATAGGTACCCTTGGAGGCCTAAATTGGCTTTCCACATCCAAATCGCTCGGACATTATCACGATATTGTCACGATTCTATTGAAACCAGAGTAGACACTAGACATCCTATGTAGCTTTAACGACGAACTTAAGTAATTATGATGTGCTGCCAATTTAAGGCGGAGATGTTATGTCTTACATGATTAAGTTTCTTGATCACCTCATCTTCCAATATACACGACTTTGGTGACGACTAACATTATAGTAAAAGAACTAAGTAAGGTGATCCTTATAAAAAAATCTTTTCAGTCTGAACATACATGGAATCTTAATTATTTCATATAAGTTGCTGCAACAGCACAAAAAAACGCCTAAAAACATTGCCCCAGTGTCTATATCTTTCTTGCGAACAACTAAATCATAGGAAAATTCATATTTTAAGCATGACCAAATTTTTAATGTTCGTGTATGAATACAGTACAGAAACTCGTACAACTAGGTTGTGGTGCAGATCGCTTTTTCAATTTACACTGACTTGGCTTCCGGCCAGATATTATGAATAGAGATATGTTATTGTGTATTTGTAAGATTTAGATAATCCATATAGATATCTGTTTTTTTTAATATTGCAACAAAACAATTTCAATGCATTTATTGTATTTCGTTTACGCGGGAACCCGTTTCAGTATCGCGATAAAAAAAATGCGTGCGAGGGGTTGTTTCTTCCTATTGCCTAGGATATTTCTGTACCAATAATAATTTAAATTGGTTTGGTCCCATTGAGGTGAATGTAAAGCATACATACAATCATACAGGCGTGTCTACGAAGGTTTAAATAATATTCTCACTATTATTCGTTTAATATAGTTCATTCATCTTATTTCTGATATAAATCTGTACAATGGTTTCAACCACCGTGCAACCCTAAGTATAGGTATACAGATATCAATATATAATTATCGTCCTAAAAATCAATTATAACTAATAAAAGTTTATAGGTCACCATATAAAGTCAATAATGTTGAACTTATTGCACTTCCATGGGATTGCCGCGCCATGGATTCTGAGTTCTGAACACCCAGACAGCAGAATTTTTTAAAAGTTGAAAGTTTTTCAATGTTTGTTTCCAACACAGGAGAGAACTAGGAGTGACTATTTTGTTAAAATTAAAAAAGCATAATTTGCTTATATTTTCCGGGGTGTGCGAGAATAAACAATTGATTTCGGTTCCATTGTTTTTAAGAATCACGTATTCACTTTCACAATATTTTATTTTTGTGGGCATACCGGTTATATTACTAAAAGAACATTGCACAAAATACACTATTTCTTACTCTCAATACTGAACCAAAAGTATAAAACCATTGAAAAACTCACGTTGCTAGTAAATATTACTAGCTCACCCGTATCCACTTCGTTCAACAAAAAGCATTACATTTTTTCTTCGACTTCATTTACATATCCTATTATATTTTTATTTGCTGGTTTTTTGTTTAATCAAGTAAAGTGTTGCAGATTAATAGCTGAAATTTGAAGCAACAAATTAATACAGTTAACAAATTAATTTAATTTATTAATTATTCACTTGAAACTTTCGGCTTATATAAAATGACTAATGTATGGCCATGGAATTGAATCATTAGATCTCAGCTATCTGGGGTAATCAACCTTACGACATAGCGTTCTACTGCAATGCTGTATTGAACAATTGTGTTAAAATAACATAATTAAATATTTTTTAAATAGAAAAAAAACAATTGTTTCAATTGTGTAGGTATGTGATGACTCCGTCGCATACTAGTGGGCTAATGCGATAATTAAAATTGCAGTTTTACTCTAGTATGTAGTGCAACCAGTGAACAGTTACAAAGTAACCAATCGACCAGATTGAAACTATTGGGGTATATTAAAAATTATGATTTTGCTATTATCATTTCCTGGATGGCAGAGGAGGTAGATAGTTTACACAAGAAGCTCATTTTAGACTAAAATTTACATCCTATATATCATAACAGCCCACAGATTTAGCTGCGTATATTAAAAAATTAGCTCTCCTGCGAAAATCAATTGTAATATGATAATAATAAAAATAGCTTCTTTGAAATTACCCTACCGCCTTAACCATAGATGGTTTGAAGAAGAAATTAAGCTTACAATATATATTATAAAAAATGTTTGCTTGTTTATATTGAATATGCATTATAAGATTTAGGAGTAGATATGGTTTAAGCTGAGATGATCAAGCTTGCTGGTCCTGCCTTTCGGGACTCTTTTTGGGTCCTTTGTAACAAATGTTGGAGGACCGGCAGAGTACCCGAAGATTGGCGGCGTGCGTTCATTGTGCCTTTGTATAAAGACAAGGGTTCACGCATGGACTGAATCAGTTATAGGGCCATAAGTTTGATCAGTTTAGCATCAAAAAAATATGTAAAAATAGTTGAAAGGAGGTTGCAAGGGATGTCGGATGAAATGTTGTGGAAGGCTCAAGGTGGTTTCAGGTCTGGAAGCGGATGTACGGATCAAGTGTATTCGTTCCGCAATACTGTAGAGAAGTATCTGACTGTGGGTTAGAAGGTTTTCTGCGGTTTTCTGGATCTCGAAAAAGATTTGATAGAGTTGTACTTAAGGAACCTTGGAACATTTAACCAGATTATGGGATAGACGTGTCATTGCTGCGTGCTATGCAGTCAATGTATTTAGATTGTAAAGCATGTGTGCGGGTGGACTGCAACATATCGCCTTGGTTTGATGTCAACATTGACGTCAAGCAGGGCTGTGTGTTGTCGGCACGCTTGTTTTTTTGCATTTGCAAATGTCTTCAATGTGGTGGTCTATGCATGTAGGAATGCGTATAGGTGATCAAGTAGTGAAATGCCTGCTTTATGCAGATGATGCTGTACTTTTGGGCACTATACCATCTGAGCTACAAACACTGTCACAGTTATGGAAGGAGATTGTAAAGAAAGGGACTTACATTTGAATGCGATGAAAACCAAAATAATGGTGTTTGAAAGAGACAAAGCCAGAAATGATGTAAGTTTTAGTTGATGATGTAGCGTTAGAACAAGTGAATGAAATTGTATATCTTGGTTGTGCTTTTAGCAGGGATGGAAGGTAGACCGCGGATGCAGAAAGGAGAGTGTGTGCAGGAAATTGTGTGAATGGAGCGCTGGGTAAGCTATTTCAAAGCGAGATTTTGAGTCGAAGTACTGGACTCGCATTGCATAATTCTGTGCTTATCCCAAGTATGGAAGCTAGAGTTGGATATGTCCGAAGAAGCATGAGAGTAGAATTAATGCGGTGAAAATGAGAGCACTCCGGAAAATATGTGGTGTTACGCTCGCTGACCGCATTCGACAGTTACCCGAGAAAGAGTAGGATTGAAAGAAAGGTTTGTTGTTAAATTGAGAAATGGCATGCTCCGCTGGTTTGGACATGTAGAAAGAATAACAGATGAAAGATTGACAAAACAGATATACAATACGAATGTGGATGGATGTAGCTCTACGTTACTCAATTTATATGTTTGTACCCCACAGCTTGCAAACTAAAGTATGAATATCGTCCAATTGATACAAGTTCGTCTGTCGAGTCTGTTCGGTGGCAGTGAAAATGCTGTATATGTTACAGTTAAAATCCGTTTTCAGATTTTACTAAATGCCTTTATTACAAATAGAATTATCAAGTCAAAACTTGAATATCGCTGTGATATATTTGATTTTTAGATAAAACTCGTTGTCTTTCTGAGCTAAAGTTAAAACCAGCATTACAGAAAATAATTTGAGATGGAAAAAAACATAGTTTTAAAACAATACATTTCTATAGGAAAAGTTTGACGATATTAATAATTAAAACTAAATAAAAGGCTCAACTTTTAGAAGCGTTATATTAACGATCGATTTAAATTTTTTGTATAAGTTAGAATACTAAATCGCAAATTCGTTAAAATATCAAATTTTGTTTTAAAGTCATTCGTCAATCACAGTTTTTCTCTCAGAATTCTAAAGTTTGGGGCACCCAAATTAAGGACATTAGGTTTTTTTTGGCACTCCAAAAAAACCCACATTTCCTCTATGTCTTGGTTAGCTCTTTGAACATATGTTTGAGCTCCAACTTTGCTGGAAACAGTTTTAACTGATTAGCTTCTGGAACACGTATTTTGCCTAGTAACAACTAGTTTTAGCTAATAGGTATTCAATTTTTAGGATTAGTTAATTCTAGTTTAAGCAAAACATTTAGTAAAATTTCATCGAGGGAATACGCGTTCTATCTAAAAACTGGTTTTAATTGTAACATATTATACAGGTAACACTTTTATTGCTACATGTTTTTCATTATTAATCGGCTGATGTTCTTTCGTTTCATTGCTCAGAAAAACCGATACAATTTACTGAAATTGAAAACTACGTTTTTAACGCAGTTCTTTTTATAACTGTTGGCAACACTACGTTTTATTTGGTCTGTTGGCGCCTAACGAATTCAACCAATGAGAAACGTCGCTGTATGGAGCCAATGACAAGCGTTTGGCAGAAGGAAGGGACTGGCATTCTCGGACACAATTTCGAAGTGGTCGGACCTCTTTTGAGTAGTTTTTTAACGTGCATTAATTGTTTAAATTTAAATGTAACTGTAAGTTTAGTAAATTATAGTTTTAATTCAAATGGTTTTACTGGGAAGATAACATCAAAAGCGGTATGTGAACCTAACTTAATGGGGGTACGTGGGAAACGAAAAAAACGGTCAAGTTTTAGCGCCAGATCGCCATCTTAGCCGCCAAAACGAAAAGACAAGGTATCTGGTAAATAAAGAAAAAACCGTGAGTACAAATTAGATTACTTTGAATAATATCATACTGGAATTTTAACCGTTAAAGGATGTCAATGCTTAGCTTAACATTATTCAATCTTATTCTAAAACGTTTGCATGGTCTGAAAGACTTTAAGTAAATAGAAAGAATCTGCTAAGATTTGGTATAATTCTTTGTTGCGTACGGAAGAAAGATGGCCTTGGTGGAAATGGGTTGATTGGAAATCTAAATTGTTGTAAAGTTTTCAAATCCGTAGAAATATGTCCGAATTTTTAAAAGTAATAACATAGAAAAAAACCGTTAGTAAATCAATCTTTGTATGAATTTTATTTCGAACAAAAATGTAAACGCAATAATTTGCGTTTGAACTTGTCCGAACAAGATATTATTTCAATTATTGTAGGTAATGTTGGTGAAAATAACTCGTACATATCCCTAGAGCAGGTAATTTTAAAACGTATGACGAGTTAGCCAATTATTTATATGGGCGTGTCTATAAAAACAAAAACAATTTTAAACACAATACTGTTACCTAGTCTTCGTGATTTACCAAATAAACCGATAGTCCTCTATACCGACGCAAGTAGGGATGGCATTGCTAACATACTTGCGCAGTAGCAGTGGAGGGATGGAAGGTTATACATACTTTAGTACTTTTCACAACGGAAGAAAAAAAAAAATATCACTCATTCCAATTGGAAGTGTTAGCTGTGATCTATTCAGTCCAACAATTTCGAGTATATCTGTGTGGTACTAACTTTAAAATTGTCACGGATTGCAACGATGTTAGATACGCGCTTTCAAAGAAAGAAATCATCCCGCGAATAGCGAGGTGGGTACTGTCCACTCAAGAGTTTTCTTTCGAAATAAAAGTACGTCGAGAGGGATCCAAAATGCAACACGTTGACGCCCTCAGCCGAAACCCTATACCGTCAGACGCCCCGTCAGTTGGAAATAGTAAGGTCTATCACAGAGGCTTACTGGTTACTAGCGGTTCAAATACATTTTTTATATAGAAAAGGAGGCAAACGAGCAAGTGTGTCACCTGATGGAAAGTGATCACCTCCGCCCACGGACATCCGCAACACCAGGAGTATCACAGATGCGTTGCCGACCTTTAAGGAATGAGTACGCTCTTTTCTTGAAGGTTCCTAAGTCATAATCGTTTGGGAATACCACCCTCGGTAACTGATTCCACAAAGGTGTTTTACTGGGTAAAAAATGTCTACGGAATCGCACAGTTGTAGACCGCCACGCATCGAGATGATAGGCATGATACCTTAAGCTCTGACGCGATGTCCGAAGGTGGAAATCAGTGGCTGGAATTAAATCAAACAACTTGTCAGAGCATTCCCCATGATAAATGCGGTAGGGAACACTGAGTGACCCAACATCTCTACGCAACGCTAAAGAATCAAGCCGATTGGTAACTGTCCGGTCATGGACAGTTCGAATTGCTCTACGTTGAATGCGGTCAAACGGAAGGAGCTGGTACTGTGGAGCCCCTGCCCAGAGTTGAGAACAGTACTCCATATGAGGCTGAATTTGCGCTTTATATAGTTGTAAGCAATGGACCGGCTTGAAATACTGTCTCGCTTTACTGAGCACACCAAGTTTTTAGAGGCTATTTTAGCCTTCTCCTCCAGATGACCACGAAATTGAACATAACTCGAAATGTCAACGCCGAGTATACCAATGCAGGCTGTGGCAGAAAGGGAAACGCTCTCAAATCGAGGAGATGCGACAAAGGCAGTCTTTTTAGCGGAAAACGCGCAAACTTGTGTCTTGTTAGGGTTAAATTGCACCAGATTCTGCTGGCCCCAAAACGAAATTTCAGACAAAAGATTGTCAATTTTAGACACAAGTTGGTTCCGGCTCTCGATGACATGTCCCCGCGATATATTATGTCGGCCAAAGTATAAGGCTTCCCTAGTAGTGTCGTCTGCATAGCAATGAGTGTCACTAATTTGCAACATGTCATTGATATGCAGAAGAAACAAAGTAGGAGAAATCACACAGCCTTGGGGAACACCAGCATTGACAGGTTTGGACTTCGAGCACGCCCCGTCGACAACGACCTTGATGCTACGCCCCGTCAAAAAACTAGTGATCAATGTACATAATTTCTCAGGAAGACCGTAAGAAGGAAGCTTCGCTAGAAGCGCCTTGTGCCATACCCGATCGAAGGCTTTCGCTATATCCAAACTGACAGCCAATGCTTCTCCCTTGCTTTTGACTGCTTGCGCCCATCGGTGTGTTAAGTAAACTAAAAGATCACCAGCTGAATGACCTCAACGGAAACCGTACTGACGATCATTTAACAGCTGGTACTCCTCTATGTACCTTAAGAGCTGGCAGTTTGTTATGGATTCCATAACTTTGGAAAACAAGGAAGTTATAGCTTTAGGTCGGTAATTGGACGAATCCGAGCGGTTACCTTTTTTAGGGATCGAATGTATTAAAGCGGTCTTCCATGAATTCGGTATAATACCTGATGAATAGGAGAGCCGGAAGAGTCGCGTTAAAACCGGTGCCAGCTCAGGAGCACACACTTTGAGAACAATCGGAGGGATACCATCGGGCCCACTCGACTTGTTGACGTCCAATGAAATAAGTGTTCAACCCACTGAACTCTGCAGAAACTTTATTTCTGGCATAGACACTTTACACCGCGGGATGGTCGGCGGCATGTTTCCATGGTCATCTAAAGTCGAGTTGGAAGCAAAGAGGAAGCCTAGAAGTTCGGCTTTCGCATTATGGGCCAGCGAGGCATCACTCCGGTGTAAAGATGGTAAAGATGGCTTCGCGAAATTTCCTTGGACAGCCTTGGCGAGAGACCAGAACGCACTTGTTCCCGAAGGTAAGCGGGCCAATTTCTCGCCAATTCAGCCAATGTGCTCGGACTTTACCCTAGCAATAGCTCTTTTGAAAGACCTAGAGGCAGAATTATACTCCTTTTTAATCAAGCTGGTGTTTTCGTCGCAAGACTTCGCTGCCGTGGCCTAGGCCTGGTAGCATTTCCGCTTATGGCTAAGTGACATCTTACAGGGACGAATAAACCAAGGCTGGGATTTGCCACCAACAGGCACTGAAGAGAACGGAATATAAAGTTCCATACCCTGCAGCACCACATCAGTGACAGCATCAGCAACGATGTCTGGACCATCCAGCGAGAAGCAAATCTGCCTCCATGGGTAAGACGCAAAAAAAGATCGCATCCCGTTCCAATCTGCTGACCTATAATGCCACACTCGACGTCGGCCCGATGGCAGTAGCCGCATACAGGGTGGAATGGACACTGAACTCCGGACTAAGCAGTTGTCAGAAGATTCAAGAGGGGCATCGACAGAGACTTTGTAGTTCTCTGGGTGAGAGGTCAGCAGAAGGTCTAACAGTGAAGGCGTGTGATCCCCCACATCTGGAATTCGCGTGGGCGAAGTCACCAGTTGCGTGAGATCATAGGACAAGGCAAAGTCGGGAACAGATCTTCCCGCATGATCGGTGGAACGTTAACCAAGCCAATCAGCATGGTGGGCGTTAAAATCCCCAAGAATCACGATCTCTGCGGATGGGATCTGCTCAGATACAAAATCGGAAGCCATTTGCATGTGCTCAACGAGCCGGTCTGTCTCGGCATTGCCGCTATGTGACCTGTACAGGCACGCGTACACACGCGGGTGGTCTGAGCAGTCAACGCGCAGCCAAAGAATAGACAGGTTTTTGCCTTCAAGATTGCCGAGTCGCCGGAAACAAATATCCTCTCTGACGAAAGTGCACACGCCAGCTCGAGCTATAAATGAATGTTCCAATTTATACCCCGGGTAGGAGAGGTACGACGTGTCAGCCGGAGAAGATATTTGCGTCTCAGTCAAAAAGAGCAAGGCTGGCTTTGCCGCCTCCAGGTGAAAGTGGACGGCGTTCAAGTTGGAGTGTATTCCCCTAATATTGCAGAAATCCCCAACGAGCGTGGAAGGGGTCGCCGAAAGCTTTGTGCCCTGTTTGCCTCAAACATTTCTTTTAATTATTAGGAGGTAAGGTTTACAGAGATGAGTAATGCCCAATGCAATGCCCAATGCGATGCGATGTATTTGATAAATTATAAAAAGTAACCACGATGACGTAGGATATTTCATACCTAATTATCAATTAATCCCAAGCATTTCTGTCTTCTAAATATTCTGAAATCTTATAAAAACCTTTACCATTGAACTTAGATTTAATATTTTTTTAAATTTATTAATGGCAAGTCTTTAATATGCTCGGGAAGTTTATTGTAAAATTCGAAATGTCAACGCCAAGTATACCAATGCAGGCTTTGGCAGTTAGGGAAATGCTCTCAAATCGAGGATATGCGACAAAAGGAGTCTTTTTAGCGGAAAACGTGCAAACTTGTGTCGGCGGTCGGCGACGTAACTGTGATACTCCTGGTGTTTAGGATGTCCGTGGGCGGAGGTGATCACTTTCCATCAGGTGACCCACTTGCTCGTTTGCCTCCTCTTCTCTAAAAAAAATAAAAAAAAAACATTGGTAGAATTGAAGAGAATTTAGAACGCCTGCCCTTGGGAACAAGAGCGTTCTGGTCTCTTGTCAAGGCTGTCCAAATAAATTGTATGGCGTCATCTTAACCATGGCACGTATGGTGCAATCAACGGCGGGATTACTCACTGGTCCAGGATGCAAAGTGAAAACTGAACCCCCTCTCCCTCCCTTTATGCCTCCAACTCAACTTTGGATGCCCGAGGCAAAATAGCGCTGTCTATTTCGAGTTATAAGAAGACACTAAGTCCCACAATGTCTTAAAAAAATAAAAAAGTGAAAAGTTAGTGGCGCTAAGTCCCATAATTTTATAGGTGGAAAATTTTATCTAAACAATAATAATAAATGATAATAACAGATTACATGTAATCTACTTTTTTATATTTTGTAATTGTTGCTGTGCAATCTTCATTATTTCATTAATTTTGACAAAAGTACACCTTGAAAGCACTTATTTAAAAAAGACTTGTGGGACTTAGTGTCTTCGGCTAGTCGTGGGTGCCCTGGTTATGCCTCTGCCTACCTTTTCGTGGATATGGGCGTGAAGATACTTCTATTCAAAAAAACTTGTAGAGTCGCAGTTCTCAGTTATTGCGTTCTACCGGGTCCGACTCGTAGCTTGTTGCACTACGCTATTAGAAAAAAACAATTAATTTTCATAAAGTAATTGTAGTGGTCTATATTCGTGGAAGTGGGTCACAAAGTTCAACGCCATCCGTGCTAGCACCGAGTTACTGCTGTTGGTTGTTACAAGTCTGAACAACTATTAAAATCCGAATAAACATTAATATTTAAATTAGAAAGCCATCGACAAAATACCTGTACAAATTTACGTAACCCTTAAGAAAGTAAATTATATGCTAGTTTTTGGAGTATCATTTGATAAAAATAATCTTCAAATTAAAAATTGGTGTCTTTTAATGTGCTTTAGATAAAATGCAAACATTACTAAACATAATATCGTAACTTTTAAATTATGATCTATCAGAACCTACTCAATCCCACCCTCCAGTTCTTTCATCAGGTTCTTTTCGTCGTCACAAAATATGAACATATCTAATTAAAACGAGTCTGAAGAGTCCAAACTTGATAGGTTTACCAATAGGCTGGAATGCCTTACGTCTTCTGTCTGCGAGCTCCGTCATCAGACCAGTTCAGTTGTACCAGCACTCATTAGTGCTTTTACCATTAGGTCTCACATATGTTCAAAAAGAAAATAAATACCCATAGTGCAAGTTGGAAATTATAAAACATCAATCTTATAACACCCGCCGTTATGTGTCGGGGGTTAGTCGAAGATAAATTGTGGGATTTTCATAAAATTCCTATGTTCACACCTAGTATATATATATTTATATATTTTATACGATATTAGAAGGCAAACAAGCAGATGGATTTCGTGATGGTAAGAAATTCACGCCGCCTAAAGACACCAAAGGTAATGGTGTGCTGCCTACCTGAGACCGGGTTGTTAGGCCTCAAGCAAAAGAAATTTACCGGCTACCTCATCCTCCAGGCTGACGTTATGGCGACAGAAATAAGTGAGCCGGTAGTAACAATCCGGGCGAGTCGTTACGAAACTCTGTTCTGTCTCGCAGGAAGGCAGATGGTCTATCCTGCAAATGAGCCCGGACCAACACGGGGAAAATCACAATACGCCTATGTACTGATATTAACCGCCACATTTTTGGTGTTTTTTTTCTGATCAATTAGTTTACATCATAGAACAAAAGTAATCCTGGCGACGTTTACATTAAGTTACCAAAGCCGTGAAGATGCTGTAAAAGCGAAACCGGTTGGCTAATTTGATTATTTATAATTTGTACAAATATTTTGATTGAAACGGCGCAAGTGTACTCATATATCAAATAATGATATTTGATTTCTTTGATATCAGTATTCAAGTAGTGAAAATCAGATGATAATAATTGGTAAAGGATTATTTTTGGATGAAGATACAAACCGACAAACTAACAAACGGACAGTCAAGAATTGCTAAAATGTTATAATTAACATGATTTGATTATTAATATTACTTATTCCTACAGTAATCTATATTTCTAAACAAAAATGAATCCCCGTTTCGCGTGGTCATAGATTACGCCTAAACAGTTGAATTTGCTGATCGGCTAGTAATAATAAATATCGCTGGACAAGTTACGCAAATAGAATCTCACCTCAAAGAAAGCAAATCATATGGGTTATGGGTACTCAACGATACAAAAACAAATAAATACTTAAATAGATACAAGAATAATTTAAAAAAATGTCTTCACGCCCATGTCCCCAAGATGTTGGCAGAGGTACAACCAGGCTACTCACGACTAGCTGAAGACACTAAGTCCCACAAGTCTTTTTTAAATAAGTGCTTTTAAGTCGTACTTTTGTCAAAATTAATGAAACAATGCAAATTGCACAACAACAATTACAAAATATAAATAATTAGATTGCATGTAATATGTTATTATCATTTATTATTATTGTTTAGATAAAATTTTCCACCTATAGGTTGGCGATAGGCTTGCCACCTGTCACATTGGGGACAAAGTGATAGGTGGCAAGGTGCCAAAGTGATATCGCCAACCGGGCACATATCTAATCCCGAGCAACATTTTTTTTATTGTAAAATTGGAAAAACCAAATTTTTTTTTGTTGATTAACCCGAAAATCGAACTCGGGACCTCAAGAACTACAGAAGCGGTACCACTAGACCTGATATTCGCGGTTAGTTGGTGCAGTTACGCGGTCAGCTATAACGGTTCTAAAACGTCCTTTTTTAAAATATATTTAATTTGTTGATACGTCACCATACCTATAGAAAATTACACCAAAGATACTGCAACGCATCACAATCAGGAAAAAAAAATATTCACACATACCAGTAGATAGACAGGTAGTACTTGTGCGCGTCGACATATTTATAAACTACCACCGGATCGAAATCGGAGTCAAGACCGAAAATGGAAACCTTTCTTGCCGATGTCTTAAATTAAACAGCTAGGTGTATAAGGGCAACGTATTTTTATATGATCTATAGAGTATGTTGTTTGGGAAACAGGCATTTACATTGTCAAGAATTTCAGATCAGTTTTTATTTTTGTCTTGTTTAGCGTCTAGCGTCGAAATACAGACAGGCAAGAGTTCGTTAATTCGTATCTGGCATATATGAAATTTCTGAAATGTTGATAATATTATTTAATGGATTTTTCTCCTCTTGATCCGGGTCCTCCGAATAGAATAGATCATCTGCCTGGCAACGCATAAGAGGCTAGCAACAGTAATCACCAACGTGACCACTAGTGGTCGAGTGCTGTGCAACATCTTGATCGGTTATGGATCCACTGCCTGACTTATTCCTGCCGCCATAGTGACAGTGTCATGATCCGGTCAGGAGGGTAGGGCAGCCGTTAGACTTGCACATTAGGCTTAACAACCCAGCTATAGTATAGCGACGCGCCGTAAAATATGTGTGTTGTCTGTAAGCCGCGGCTATCTCTTACTATCAGCGGTGCAACGCGCTTGTTCGCTATCTTTTGCCATAAATAATGTCAATATACTGTCAGTTCCAAAAAGTCCAAAAGAAAGTTACAAATGGGCTTTTGGAGAAGACCGCACTTGAGTATTTTTAGTAGAGAACATTGATATCGGCGGATTATAAAAGTGTGTCAATAATTACCTGAGTATATTAATCATTTTGCGCAGTTAAGTATAGGGTAGTAGAATCTCACAAAAGCCACCGCCTCACTGTCCTCTCTTACTACAGTGTCAGTGCCGACAACGTCGTGTTGGTTTACAGTGTAGAGAGCGTCTACTTTTTCCTGAGCCCTTACCTTAAGTTTACGGCTTGTCCAGTTTACTATACTCGCCACCGTGTTTGTAAATTATTTGTGTGAAACCTTTGAACAGCGCCTCTATTGATTACTAAGAGAAACTCGTTTTTAGATCAATATTGTCTAAGATTTGGACACAACTTACCGAACGTAATCTGCTTTTTAGTAATCTGTACCAACTCATGGTAAAGGCTCTCTATAAGCCTGTAACCCCTGTCACGATTTGAAACCAGAGCATTATGCCTCTTGCCTATTTTTTTTTTAGTAACTTAACTCTCTTCTGCCAGTAGCATTCGGTAAGGCAGTAACACTGATCGAAACTCCACCGTACAATGATAGCCACCGTGGTGTGATGTAAAAACGAAGTTTGGCTCTTACCAGCTTATTCGAAACAACAATTGCTTTTAAAAATGTAGGTTCTTCATTCTTCATACGAATCCAGCATCGACAAGGGCTAAAAAATAGAGTAATTTTATTACAAAAAGCTTTATTTGTCATAACACTTTGTGTTTTTGCTTGAATGCGGATTCATTAAATACTATGAAACGAAATATTATATATAAATAGTATTTACACTAAATTTACAGAGATAATTAATTATAATTCAACAAGTGATTTAAAAGCGCGTTTCTTACATGTTACGATTCAATAATATAATTCATTCTTAATTGTGGACAAAACTATTTATTTCACATGCATTCAAAATTTGCTTAAGTCACTTTCAACAGAAATATTTTAATCACAATACCTAATATAACATTCTGGCAATATTCACGTTTTATTTAAAGTATGTTATACAATAATTAGTATCTGGTCAACATTTTTTCATACATACTAGACAAAAGAAACAAAATATTCTAACAAAATTGTGTACGATATAATTATGTATTTTAGTTTATTACTAGAAAAACTGACCCATCCGTTCGGGGGTGATGCGATGACAACGCGAAATATGGGTTCATGTATATAACATAATATCGATAGTCTTAGTTACATATTTGTTTGTTATGTGTTATTTCAAAGGCATAATTACAAAATGGTTGCACGTACCTAAAATTAAATAAAACATAATGTATATAAAGTAATGACACTGATCATAACCAGCTTAAAAATATAGTTATACTTCAAACTAAAATTAGTGAAATATATATTTTAAAAGAAATTAATGTACAAAATAACTGATACTAATGTATAAACCTAAAGTAATGACAATGATCTGTACAAATATATTTTTGCAATTATTATTGTTTAATATATCGAATTGTCCGTCACAAGTGACAAGCGGTTTGTAATAATTTGTATACACAGCTAAGATAATGCAACAGTACTTATGTTCTAGTTGCAAAAGAATAATTTTTTTAAGGTGTACGTATTTTGGATTGCAAATTTACAACTAAAATTTAATGTGTTAGTAGTTTTTGGAATTAACAAACGGAAAAACACTAACATTCATTCTTCAAAGACTAAAAATACTTCAACAAAAATTTTGTCTTTTCTAACATATTGACTCACAATGCCAGGGCCCACAGAAAAAGATGGCGAATCCTATGGAAATTGGTGTTTTAGTAAATGGCCCAGTATGTTTTTTTTTAATTTGATATCGTTATAATTTATAGCACAATCTTAAACTCTCAACAAAACAGATTGTTTTTTATTACATTGTCTACGAGCGTCGTCGGCAGGCGACTAATGGTTTAGTTTAGACCAATGCAGGTCCAAAAAATGGCAGTATTTTTGAAATATAACAACTTATAGACATTGACATTAACAATTTTAAGAAAAGGGGATACTTATTTCTGAAAGGATGATAAGAGCAAATTTTTCGCAAGCACTCATTTTAACATCACGTTTACATTTTAGACGTATGCTTTTATTTAGTTGTTTCAACTATCCGAATGACAAACACAAACGAACAAACGAGCTATGCGATGAAACCGAGAATTGGAGGTAACTAATATGCTTTGTTTTGTAAATGTAATAAGTTTAGAAAACATAATAAATTAAAACTTCATCATCCAGTTAATAATAAAACAATACTAATGACAATTTTGAAATTTTTTCTTAAACCTTAGAATACTATTTTAAAAAAAATCAACATATAGACGTTACATACATATTTCACAAACTTAAAATATATGAAAACAAACAAAATTAAAATATGCCTGTTAAATACAAAGTACGTATCCATGTATTTTCCAGCGTAGTAAAATCAATAGACCAACAGCTAATAAAACAGCTTTCAATTATTAATAAGATATCAGAGACAAAATTGTGACACATTTAAATTTTATTTCCAAATTTACAGTTAGTTGAGACTGTTTTTTTACTATTCAAAAGTTAAGAGCTATGAAAGCACAGTTTTGATATTAGAAGGAAAAACAATTTAATTTTAAATTGCAAAATTTACATTATCTCGACATCTAGTTCCAAACATTATTTTGATAACATTATTTTGCTTAACTGCTAGATTGGAATTGTGTTGATTTAATTATAAGCAATTTAAAAATAGAAAATATCATTCTTATGAAACTAATTTGTTAAATTTTTAGTATATTTCGTTAACTACAATTGCCAAAAAACAATAAATTTTTAAACTTCAATCACCGAATGAATATCTCGTACAGTAATCTATATTTAATTAAAGTACATTTACAAGCGATAACAATTGAGTATTAATACAATGAATATATATTTGAGTTTTAGAAAATAGTTTTGATAAAAAAATAAACAACAAATTTTTCAGAAAATATAAAAATATTTTTTTTTATTTCTAGCACAGATATTATTAGTTTGAACTGATTTTGTAACTTATTAGTTTGATTAATAACATTATTTTTAAAAATAAATTTAGGTTGGGAATAATATTTTACTCTAAACTATACGTAATTTTGACTATCAAAACAACAATGAAAGAAGTCTTAACCTACCCGGCCTAGTTTTAATTTAGAGTAAAGAGACGTACTTTTTTTAGTTTTTACATTTTTTTATTTAACTTTCGCAAAAGCCTCGCAATATTTCCGTGTATACTGTACACCTCCCCATGAAATTTTTGTTGTTAATAATGAGTCGGGTGTCGAATAGTGTTTGTTAGTATTTTGATATTCTTTACTTAAAATGTGGTACCAGCAATTAATTACAATAATTGGTATTATTACTACATACAATATTTAAATGTTACCACAAATTATAATTATAGTAAAAACCTATGGAAACCTATAAAAAAATGTTATTTCGTTTCAATTTTAGAAATTGATAAAAATAATTTACAAACCATTTTTTTTAAAAAGAGAATATGGTATGCACTTTTTATGAACTGAGAAAACTTTTGAAGTTGTTTTTATGTATAACATTTTTTCATATGTTGCAACTAATTCGTAAGTAAAATTGCTAGATAGCCTTGTAAAATTGTCTATTTCTATAACAGCAAAATTATCCCTAAATTTTATTAGTACCACTGTTTAGTTTTTGTTAAATTTGGGCCCTAAAATCAACTGATTAATCAATCACGTAGGTAATAAAATATGTATTGGCTATACAGCTTAAAAATATCAATTTTACTCTTTGTCTTTTCTTTCATTGTAATTTGATATAGATTGGAGCGAAGAGGTGACGTTAACACTTGACGTGGTTCAAAATAAAATGTGTCGTGTATAGACAGACATCAGAGCAGTATTCTATAACTCAAACTTGTAACGACAAAACCAAGATTAGAATAATATAGTCGAAAGTCAGAGTATCAAGCAAAATAGCACTTCAGCTTAAAGTTGGGTGTATCCGTTGCGGGGAGAGGTGCGGCGACGGGCGGTTCCCGATCGGCGTCAGAACACGTCATCACTTGGGTCATCATCCAACTCGCACAGAAGTTTGCTGCTGAAAGTTGAAACAAATTACTGAACAGATTTTATATCTTGACAAAATCTATCATACACTTTATAAATAACAATGTATCCACCATACACTTTCTATACACACATCACGTTAAGGAAACAATCAAAAATTAATTACGCTATTATTTTCCTAACACGAACATACTAAACTTCTGATAAAATACCTACATATACTAGGTGATATTTAAAGTACCAGTCATATTTTAAAAACAATCCGAAAGTGATCGATTACTTTCTATCTATGAAGTAATTAAAAAAATACAAGATGCATAGTTATAATATGTAAAACATAAGACTGGTCTCCACCGACCTCAGTTGCATTCGCAGACTGGTGACGTCATCACTCGTACTAGGTACGACTTAGCGTGACAACAAATAAAGACATTTTTTAAAACTGTGATTTTGATGACGATTTTTAGATGAATATTTATAAAAGTAAACTCTGCAATTTGGTAATACTACTCGTATTTAAAACTCTGTTATTTATATTAAAACTTGGCCGGTCCTTTCAAAGTAGCACTGTGTATGTTCACGATAAGCCCCTTACGGGTTAAGGTAGGTATGCAGAAAGTATCGAATGCTAAATCTGACGATCCGTACAGATCTGCCTGGCTTCCTCCATATCCATTCGTATTTTAATACAAAGAACCTGGTTTCGGAGACTTTTGACACCTCTCTCGAATAACACCCGACCGATTTAATCGTTGGTTTCCCTAGGTTCCTACATCCATCCACTCTCGCGTTGATAAAATACAATGTTGAATTGTTAAAAAAACTTAATTCTGAGTATAAAATAGAGTTTACAATCAATTAATAATCACTCTATAAATTGTGTGGATATATCAAAAAAATAAAAACTTATATAAGTACTTATTGTATTATTTCGATATGGATTTGCTCTATAGAAACTTTAAATAAGTAAGAATTTTGTGTCATCGTCTTCTTTATGTAAGTACTATATCGATACCTGTTTCTTGTAAACTTGAAGTTAAAACTAACTTTGCTATTTTCGCTTTACAAACGTAATGTTAACAAATACTTGCTACCGTTATGTTTATAGCTTAGATAAAACTAAAGTTTGGTTCATAGTTATTAACAAAAAACATTAATATTACTAAAAGAAACAGAATACTAAAACCGCAGGATTTCGATGGGCGTGCACGATATATTATAATTTTGTGAGAAATGTTTTGATTTTACGTAAATATCAAAAAGCATTTAATAGCATTCGTGTTATTATTATTGATACAAATAAGTAGATATTTAAATTACATTTTTTTATGATTCAAAGGTACTATAAGACGTCACTGGTATTGCTTAATAAATATTAGTAATCGATGATTAATTCAAAATCTATGTCATTACACATTAAATGTGAGAACTCCTTGCTTGACCCAATTTTGAATCTTATTTACGCCGATCCATCAGAAAATTGGATTTATTTCCTGCAAGCCCATTCAAAACCAATTTCATTAACAGGAAGTTAATTTAAAACAAATATAAAAACTAAATTTAATACTTACTCTTCTTTACTAGTAAAAGATTCAGCGTGTACCCTTCTATTGCATGCTCTATCACAACAATGACAGTGCCAATATGCTAGCACACTTAAGCTGAATATGAAGACTGTCGTAGGTAAAACTAGGGCCAATATCAATCCACGTATAGTACTTTCCCAAGAATATCTTGCTACAACCAAATCAGGGCGCGTGAGACTGTAATAGCACGGAAACACCTTCGGTGCCTTTTTCCCAGCGTAATCGTTAGCAAACTCTGTACAATTAACTCTTGGAGGATAACCACAACCTTCAGGGTTTATGAGAAATCGTAAATCAGTCTCGTCCCATTCTTTTGGAATTGGCGCATTTTCAACGAATGGTGTTCTAGCTAAGTTAACTTTAATTTTATGACATTTTGTGTGTGTCGTAGTACATCCTTCTCGACAAGATGCCCAAGTGCAATTAGTTAATGTCTGAGCGTAAATGTGATCTGACACAGCGCATATACCGGCTTCGGGGACAAATTCGGCTAGAATCGTCTGTATTGCTGGCTCAACTACAAAAGGAATTAGAAATAAAAATGCGAATACGGCTAGTATAGCTACAGTGCCAAGACATAGCGAAGTATAAAATTTAAATCGCTCAAAGAAATGTGCAATTAGTTCCTCCCTCGTCGGTTCTATCTCTATAGACTTTATTTCTGGGCTTTCATCGGGGTCAACAGAAGCACCCATAGGTAGTGTAGACCTTTCAGAAGTTGCCGGTGAAAGGCTCGTACGAGATCGGCTCATAGTCGACATGGAGGAAGCTTGTGTTTTGCAGCGGTCAAAGCAATTAATCGTCTCTTAATAAACTAGCCGGGCCCTCACAAAGGAGGGGAACGCCTGAAAAAGAAAAACAGTACTTAATTATGCTTAATGATATTTTAAAGAAATTTATTTGAGAGCAATAATTATTTTGCTTTTATTTCAAAAGAGTCTCTTCTTTTACCAAGTGCTTAATATAGATAATTATTTATAAGGTTTCGTTTAAATAACACCCTTTAAATAGATTTGCTCAACTGGCATTGTTATTTGATATAGGTTATGGGATTCAGTCTTACCCTTTTATACATATTTCATTATCTACATGAAATACTTTTCAATAAACCTTGGTCATTAATTTCAAAATAAAATTAGCAGTATTACTGATATTCACATTACTTAATCGTCAAATAACTCAAAAACTAAGGGTTTTCTTATCTTAAATCTTTTTTTCCTTGATAATTATTTGTCAAGATGTATATAATAATTTAAGTATGTTAAGGTTTTCAACATTGACATTCTGAACTCATCAGCTATTGAAAAATTATAGAGAAATTAATTTAGTAAATACATCATGATTTCGATTAAATTCGTTTCATATAATACCACAATTTAAACGGTATTCATACTCGGAACTGTAACTCTAATGGTTATATCTATGGTAGTTTTTCCTAATAACATAAAATTGTAACTGCAATTTGAAAAACATGTTTTGATTTTGTTTCATTTTTCCAATTGAATCAAGTCAATAATATCAAATTAATGAAATTTGAATAAAATGACGTTTGCTAACTAATAGATAAAACTAACGTTCTCAAAAAATTAAAAAACAACAATTTATAGTTTTTTATCAGGTAATCAATAAGTGATCAGATGAAATAAATGTTTGTTGCTTATGCTGCTATCTAATATTTGAAGAGATGCTCACGTGACTGATCTCAGAGAGGAGACACAGGATCGTTTGGACTCATTTGCAGTTCCGATTGTCCTCCGACGCATTTAAATCTCATCTTTGCGTCATCGCCAACTACTACTGTTCTTTGACATAACATAAGCGTTATACATGAAACTACAACTAAAACTGTAGGAAGGACTAATGCCACTAAGAATTGGCGGTATGTAGCATCCAAATCAAATCGCGCCACAACAATATCTGGATTGTTTTCTGTGTAAAAGCAAGGAAATCTTGCTTTTGCATTATGGTCTGTACCATCTCGGCCGTAAGTTTTTAAAAATTCTTTGCATTCGTCAGCCAAAGTATTTACACAACCTTCGAGATTAATCATCAACCGACTGTCATTTGCCATTGTCAGTTCTACTTCTGAAGGTGCAATAAGGTGATTAGGAGTGGCTTTGATTGTATATAAGTACTGTAAATATGTGAAGTTTGTTAAATCAGATATATCTGTGCGTGGCAGCAGTGCAGCATTTATGCAGTCGACGGCAACAACACCTGAAGTCCCGTTGTGAACAGCGTGACAGGACAACATAAGAACTTCTTCACCCGAGTCAGTCCATACTATATTGCCACTATTTTCTTGAGCAAGCTTTGCACATTTAGCTAGAAAAACTCTATCACCACTTAATACTATTACATTTTTATTACGGGTTGGAATATCAACGCATCTTCTGTCGCAATTGTACGGTATTCTTATTTTTCTACAAGTGCCTCTACTACACGAAAACAATCCATGTACGTCTATGCATGTTATTTTTCCTCTTCTACCTGAACATTTTAACGGTGGATCAGTATCTCTGAAAGCACATTCAAAAGCGTCTGTTATGTTTATACATTTTCCTTCAGTGCAGTTAAAAGTTCCTGTAAGATTTCTGCATTCATCCCTAATGCAATGATACTTCTTCGCGTTTTCTTGATCAATACCATAACACGTTTTATTCGCAGAACTACCACATTCAGACAGTAATAAAGACGAACCGTTCTTTCTAACATTAACATAGATTTGGATGCATGCACCTGAAGTTTTGCTCAAACACCATTCGCCACACGATCCCCAGTCACAATTATCTTTATTGACTGCTCTTGTTGTCGTACACATAATAGGAGTGGGATCTATCCCAGATGATATCGCGCGAGTGTAAGGCATATAAATGGCAACAGTTAGGTATACAATGGCAACACAGCTAAGAACAGCTGTCATTTGACACACACATATGGTCCCACATATTTTTTGGTCTTGCGGTGGTATTATCAAGTCCTCAACAGGCGTTGGCTTCGGCATAGCGGAGACTTGCTGCCTCACAATATCTAACACCACTGATGTGAGGTTTGGTACCACGCATGCGTGTTGACGCGATCGATTGAGCGCAGTGCAGGCAATCCTAAGTGTGCTATTTTTTAATTGATGTCAATGTACGGTGCCATTTATTTATATTTAAGTAAATTTGTATGATTTTATATTTCACTTTAAATTATATTTCAATTGATCTGGAACTTAAAAATAAAAAAAGAATAGCGGTATAATATGTTTTTTTTTTTATTTATGCAATTGCACTGTCAACAAATTTGTAAATATTTTTAACTCTATGAAAAATTACCACAGTCACGCATTTGTTTCGATAAAATATGACACGCCATGGAAAACGCCATTATCATTTAATAACTCTGTTATGTACTGTAATACTAAGAACTTTTTTAGTATGATTTCAATATTTTTTAAAATCATATTTTTTACCATTTTGATAATTATTTTTTTTTTTTTTTTTTTTAATCTAAATTTTGATAATTATTTGTTACGTGGTGTTGTTATATAATTCTGAATTACTATTTTCAATAATGAGCTTTGAGATGAGATCTTGTTTATGTTATTATAGCATAAAAAAGTTTTTTTGTATACTGTAACAACATATTTATTAATATTAAAATAAAAACAAAATAAATGGTAAATTGCATTTGTAATTGATTCCAATTTTTATAACTATAAAATGTTAATATTAATAAATGCTAATATTTTACCTTTAATAAACTGTAGCAAACAATACACAACGTCCTTTAAAAAAAACAGCAACTAACCACACATAATACACTCGTATTCGTATGAAAATACACTTTTTTTACAACTATTTACACTATAATTATATTGTTTTTCATGTTTCTACATCAACGTCGTCGGATAGTGTTTTGTTTCGGTTTAGTGTGAAGTTAGGTTGGTTTGGATGCGCTGCGCAATGCGGATTTTTTTGGTCCAAGCTGAAGCTAGTTACAGCCAAGTAATGCAATCACTTTTTTGACCTCACAAATTAGCAAAAAAAAAGCATTTTAATGAATCGCTTATTATAATCAAAAGTATAATCACATGATTTTTTAATGTATTTTTTTATTTTATTTTATATTGCATAACTTTTATTTATATATTTGCGCAAAGTATTAAGAAATAAAAACAGAAGACAACAAAGTAGATAATAAAAAAATAAATACCATAGGTTGAGAATATTTAATTTTATAATTTAAAAAAAAAATTAATGCTTTTAGATTCAAATAGTGCGATGTCAATGTATACCTTAAATTCCAGTTTTTTGAAAGTATTTCTGAACTGTTAGTTTAGGATCATTATGTCTAGCTTTTTTTCAAAACTTATTTAAAAGTAATTTCTAAACTGTAGCAAGTGTTGATAGAAATATAGAGTTTATTTACTTACTGATTTTCATATGCTCCATGTTATTTAAACTCTGTCCTGTGCACCGGCTTACTTCAAAGATCACGGCAATGTTTACAAATGTGTGTGTGCACATGCGCTACGCGTTGCCAAAGTATGTTTAAATATTAATTTAATTTTATGCTTATATCTGTGGGGGTACTCCCTTACTTTCATTTATTGTGTAAAACTTCAATTATCTAAGTTATAACGATATACTATTACATTCTGTTTTTGATATGATTAGATAAACAATTGTAGTTTTACGCTGGTAAAAAATATAGCATATAGAATATCAGTCAATGTAATATATCATACAACGATCTGATGCTATTGCGGAAAATAAGTAGAGTAACCGCGCGGCTTGATATTACTACCAAAGTAAGTTCATCGCGAAACTCTACCGTGTAGTCACAATCACGGTGTTGTTCACAAAGAAATCAATACTAACATTTTAAAATTCCCTTGACAGGAAAGGAAATGACATTTGTCCCATATTATTCAATGGTGTCTGGGAGCAATATGAATAAAAGACAAAGTACAAAAAAATGCAACTTATTTAAGGAATATTGGAATAATCGACATGAATATCGAATGAAAAGCAAATTACATGTCATGTGTTGACATGTAATCGTAGAGTACTGTGGCTTCCCACAATAAGCGACATTGTAGCGTCGAGGAAACAAGGGAAGATACTCCCATTCAGACATAGGTTAATCTCATTCATGCTTAAAAGATTTTAAAATATAGTTACATTTGCAATGCCAGTATGTTTACATTTTCATTATAATAAACATTTCAATCTCTGACGAGTTTAGTCTTTCTTTCAAACGACTTCCTAAAATTGTGTCCGAAAAAAGGTCCTTGCGAAAGATGTTTCTTTCAAAGTTAAACATTTACCTTAAAACTTTTTATTGTGTTAATCAACTTTGATTCATTTACATTATAGTACGTGGTTTACTGAGAAGAAGTTTCTTACAGTTTCCTTACAAGAAACCGACTTTCAATTCAATAACATAGAATTTGAAGGTTTACGGTATTGTATATACTTAATCATAATCTAAAGGTTTCTCGAACTTATTTTTATTTCATAGGTACCTCTGTTGTCTAGCGTCCTAGGTGTTGGACTTCACTGCACGAGGTCCCGGATACGATACTCGGGTTAGGCAACGAAAAGAAAATTTGGTTTTCCCAATTTTCTAATAGAAAAAACGTTACTCAGGATTGGATGTGTGCCGGTTGCTAGCCACCTATCACATTGTGGGACTTAGTGTCTTCGACTAGTCGTGGGTGCCCTGATTGTGCCTCTGCCTACCTCTTCGGTGATATGGGCGAAAAAAAATTTTTTAATTTATTTTTGCATATTTTTTCATACATTTCATACACACGTTTTATTTTTAAATTGATTGATTGAATTTTTCATAATTATCTCAGTTTTGCTTCATAGTTTACCACAATCCTTTCCTCCTTCCTTGTTAATCTATATAACCGAGAGAAAAATAAATAATTTCTGTGAATCTTGATGACTATCATTCGAAGGTGATTGGTCCAGCGGAACCCACTTTAAGTACCTCTAGAATATTCCCTGCACATACTTTGTACCTCGTACCTCTAACACAAAATTTATTGAAGCAAAGTGGTTAACTAGTGGTAATTTTTCCATTAATGCCGAGGTGGTGGGCGGAGGCGACGTATTGCTGCTAATGACTATTTCTAGTAATGTAATATTTGAAGTTTTGTTATCCTGATATCTCATTGTATAATTCTTCCATACGTCTGTTTGTCTCTAAATTGTAAATTTTGTATGTTATCAATCAATAATGTTAATGAATAGGTTCTTGAAAGGTTTGAAAACACAAAGGGACCTAGTAAGTGGTGTTGCTGTCGGGATGTCTCCAAATTAAAGAAAAAGGTATAAAACCTATATTTTTATATTTCATAAAATTAAAATATAGCTACAACTAGATTCCAATAAATATTTTAATCTCTCATGAGCTTACTCTTTCCTTAATTTGAATTAAGGTTTTTCTTATAAATATAACTTCGAAGCTGTTTTATTAGGGCTACCAAATTCAATTCTTTTTCACTTGAAAGTAAAAAAATGGTGAAAATACAACAAGTATATTGTAATTACAAAAACTAAAAAGACCACATTCTTGAACATAGTTGAGTTGCAGAAAGATTTTGTTTTTTTCATGCCAAAGCTTGTTAAATGTTTTAAAAAAGTTAATGAAATCTGTACGTAATTTAGCCAAGAATCATCTCGACCACGTCAGCTATCAAGTAAAAAATCATTGCATCGTAATCGCTCCATTCATTCAAATGACACACAGACACAGTCCCACACTCACATACATCTAAATTACAAAACCTCTATTTTTTGACTTAGATAAACTGCAAAGATGCGGAACTACTGCTAACTACGGAACACAATATCATCATTTTTAACTATGATCTATCAACCACCTCCCGGTTCTTTCATCAGTACCTTATCATCAAGTCCTCGCAATCCGAAAACATGAGCAGATCTAATTCATCTAATCTTACGAGTCCAAACTCGATAGATTCACTAGCAGGCGATTACGATATTTAAAAATGTGCTGATATCTTTGAACAACTGAACAGATCTCCATAAATGATAGATAAGAACCATCTCAATCACGTCAGCCATAAATTAAATTTTTATTTAGTATTATATTAAAAATAACTCATCAAGTCCTCCGGAAATCTTTACTATTTTCACTATTACGCCTTAAATGTAAATGTATCTTCACGCCCATATCTCCGAACAGGTAGGCAGAGGTACAACCAAAGCACCCACGACTAGCCGAAGACACTTAGTCCCACAATGTGATAGGTGGCAAGCCTATCGCCAACCGGTCAATTTTTTCAATCGCGACCAACATTTTTCTTTTATTAGGAAATTGGATTTTTCCAATTTTCTTTGTGTTGGCCGACCCAGGATTCGAATCCGGGACCTCATGCAGTCAAGTCCGACACCCGGACCGCTAGACCACAGTGGCGCCTTAATTATGTGTATAAGTGAAATAAATACCCATATTGCGTCTTATATCCATTCTGATGCTAATAAATGAGCTGACGACCTTTTCTTAACTATAAATAAATAAATGACACTCTTAAATTTGAGTACTCAAATTAATTTAATGCCTTTGTAAATATCTCCTAATCTTTTTAAGAAATAAATATGTATAAAAAATTTATGTTTGCTATTAAGTTATGTTATGCTTTGACGTCGACAGTTCTGAGGTACGTGTATGCGTGCTTGCAAATTTGTGTTTACGCTTGTGAGTATGTTTGTGTGTGTGTGTGTGTGTGTGTGTGTGTGTGTGTGTATGTGTGTGTGTTTGTTTGCGAAATGAAAATTGTTTGATATTATATAGTTTTCCAAAGGTCAAATAAAGTTAAATAAATATAATGGTTAAAAAAGGTCAACGTTCATCAATAAGTCAATGAGGTCGTTGTGGTGGCCGGCTACTTGGTCCTGTTGTTAGTTTGATTGTCCACTGCAATTTATCTGTTAAACCAATTTGGTCGCTCTGTTACACTAGCGTTGTACTGGGGACTCGGAGACTACATATTTATACTTCATGAACATACGAAAAAAGTTAAGAAATAACTGAAATACACACATGCGTACTCGTAAAAATCTTCAGACTTTGTCTCTTGTAGGATTGCCAGAGAATATAATGTAATACCAAATGTCGAGATTCTTGCAGACCTGCTCGCTTCCTCCGCATTCATTAATCTTTTAATACGAATACGTGGGTTTCGGATATTCTTGACACCACCCTCGGACCACCCTTGCCAGAGTACAGCAATTTGATCTTACAATGTCAAACTAGGTTTTCCCGGATAGTAACAATCATCCACATTCGCCCTGTGTATCTGATGATGATCTTTCATCTGGCATTCTTTCCATATGACCAAACTAACGCTGACACAGTTTATCAATACTTTAATACTACTCTTTCTAAACTCAACAAAAATAATTTTCGAATAGCGAATGAAATAAAATGAGTGTATTTTAATATCTCCATAATATCTGTAGCAAACGCTTGTATGTATTGTATTGTGTATGTATTGTATATACTACATTTGTTTTACGAAAGAGAGTTGTAAAGGCAATTATTTCAAGGGATTCCCTCAAAAAAAATAATTGACATCAAAATTCTAACTGTGTAACATTCCATTATAATATCTTTGAAATCATACAATATAAACTTATATTTACAACTTCTTTTTACAATTTGTTTTGCGATAATGTAAGTGCATATTGTGTCTCGTCTACACATAGTAAGCCATTCTTTCATGCGACAATGTATACGGTTTTACTATAAACTTCCTGATTATATGCAAGATCTTCCAATTAAAAAGTTGAAATAATGTTTCAAATTGCAATCATATGAAAAAGGTTTTTTATATTATTTCTGAATGGAAACAAGCAAACGAACTCCTGATGGTAACAAATAGTGTGTATTGATACAGACTACGTATAAACAGTAAAAGTGGGTACGTTAGTACAAACCTTCGGCTGAAGTAAGCCCACTTGCCCTTTGTGACAGATTACCCTTTACCATCCCTTTCAAATTGAAACATGACAGTTATTAGTTTATATTATTTTCTTTAATAAAATAAGAATTAGATTAAATATAATTAAATCAATGTAGTTGTACCAACTAACTATTTTTTCCACTTCCACGGACTTGACATGATTTTACAAGTGCGTGGAATTTATGAGATTTTTCTATACATTAATACATTTAATAGTTTTTAAAAGCACAATTTATGAATTGACTGCTAAAACAGAAGTGGTTGTTGTGTCTTGATGTTTGTTCAATAATAACACAAGTTTTGGGTAATGATGTTTCTTTAAATTTGAAAAGAATAAGTAACTTTGATTCGTACAATCTCGCAAAGTGTCACAGAGATTTTGTAAAAATAATTCGTCACCCAAGTGTCACCCAAGAACCGGATGCCTGATTTAGTATAATTAAATAAATCTATTTAAAACGAATATCGACCACTAGCACATATATATGGTACGAAATCCTTATTGCATAAGTTGACTTTGCACTTTCATTCCTTTTTTATCTTGCAAGGAATAAAACTGGCTGACCTTTTATTACCACTGATATTTTGTTTCGAACCTGTTTGAAATATTTATAAACTCGAAGACTAACTGTTCTTTATCACCTCCTGCGGAGTTTCTTTTTTTTAAGACAAGGTCTTTTATTTACAAGAAATGTTCTATTAATATGACTGTGTGTATAGTTTTCTTAAAGATTTACTTTAAGAAAACTATACACACGTCATTTAAGATGTTAATGTACTTTTAGTCTGATATTGGGATTATAAGCTTTTACTTATGTCATGTCCGTATTTGTTTATTTGCCATCTTATATCTTACATCTTAATATAATGTAATATTGAGTGAGCGCCTAACTCTTAACTACAGCACCACCAAGAGTAGAATTGGCGAGAAGACATTATGAGGCAACAATTTTTTTTTTAATATGTGTGCGAGATATAAATTTTTGATATGAATCGATAACTTTAATATCACAATTGACATCAGATAGTACGAGTAGATACAATTTGAACAAAAACATCACAGCTCCTATTTTCTGGTTGTTCTTGTACCTACACATTTTTTTCAAAAATTTGTTAACCGACAACGTCACAACAAAAAGATCATGTTAGAGATTACATTTTTATATGGATATTTTTTTACTTTTCTTTCATACACTAAGTTACTGAGTGACTTATTTGTATATATTTCTAACACAGTTTTTTTAAGTACAAAATAACAAATATTATATACAAATATGAAGACAGAAAGCACAGTCAGACGATTTAATCGCGGGAACAACACTGAACTAAAGGTTGGAGGAAGCACAGCTCGAGATTATTAGATTTTACGAATTTAAGAAGTCATTTGATACGACTACAATGCTTCATTAAACCTATTTGTCACGATTAAATGACCGTACTTGGAGTACTTTATGCTACATTTAAAGATCCTAGATTATGTCTGCGGCTTCGTCGAAAACAACTCTGCTTCCATTTATTTAAAATAAACGTGAAATTTTATGCGTTTTTCAAGTGTCACATAACTTTTCAGCTAGAATGAAAACAGGATCAATGACTCTTTCTTTAATCGCTGTATGTTTTAATTATTGCAGCTCAATCGAAACTGTTCTTGCTGTTTTCCAACATTGCAACAACACGAAAAATCAAAAATGCTTTGAATTACACTAAAGGTACTTGGAAAATATACACTATGTTTGTGACTTTTAAAATATAAGAGATATAAGTGGTTAATTTATGGCCACCCAACTAGAGTTGTTGGTCTAGGTGATAAGCCGGAGAAACCTTGTCCTCCCTAGAATTATAGAGACTAGATAAAATGCATGTTCTGCATAAAACTGGATTGCAGTAAAGGATTTGTGTCAAGGCAAGTCATGTATCTTCAAGTAGTTGTACTCTACGGATACCATTTCATTTTTATGAATTGTTATAGGTAGCTAGCCGATCTGGGGAACTTTGTTTCGTTCTAAAACAATAGCGATTGTAGGGAAAACATGAAGATGCTGATTTCCCTAATTTACTAACACTTTTAAATTTTCTTATATTTTAAACTTTTCCTAAAGTTTCACAACATTTTAAATTCAATTAACTGACCACCAACTAGGCGTTTTTAAGTGAGACAAATAAACGGCATTTAATTTTAATGTATATAGATATTTTTTGTTTGTTGTATTTATTATAAGACGTCAATATCACTGTTTGTTGAACAAAAATAGTTGCGAAAATGGTTATATTTCCTTAAACCGATCCTGCTGTCTGCTGTCACTCAGAACCACAAAAATACATCCTTAGAAGCGAATTTTGCAAAATAGGCCAACATCCTAAAACAATCCATATAAAATTTGAGACTTCTCTCACTTGTAGCTATCAAGCTATCAACCCCGAAAACACACCCTTAGGGACTGAGTTTTGCAAAATTACTTCTTAGTAATACAAACTTTTATAGCGTTATTACACTTGTAGTTTCTAAGATTTTGCGGTGAGAGATAAACGCATCGCGCCCGTGAGGTAATATTGTCGTTTAACAACATTTACATACCAAAATATTTTCATAACTTTATATTCACTAGAAGCAAATGGTGTCCGTATATTACATGTGTGCGATGGCACACGGCTTGCTTTGTATAAAATTTAAATTTACACTAAGACTTTGATTTTTTTGTAACAGCTAAGACAAATTTTAAATCGCAAATATGTCGGCTATATGAGTACTTAAGGTGTTAGTGACGGGAATGACAACGGATATCCACAAGTAAATGGATAAGTTATGGAAAGCAAGTTTTTTATAGGAAAAACCATCAATTTAGGAATTATTTGATCGCGACAAAATATTTGCATGAGAAAGACAAAAGCCTCTTATTTCAATGTCTCAACCAGTTGTAAAAATAAAAGAATTTCAATTGGTGACTAAAGCCGTAAACAAGTTAGGACTAAATAATATATGTGTATCTTGTGATGATATACATCTTGTGGTATCTACACAAATTCAGATCATTCTAGAGTAGCTTATAAGCGTCAGGAGTTAAAAACCTAAAACTTCATTGACCATTATTTACCATTTAACAATTGATTGATGGAATGTGACGGTTTCATCGACCGCTATTGGATAATCTAATTATTACATACGACAATGAAGTTGGTTGGTTTTGTAGGGGAATCGCAAAAAGTTGAATGTTTTGTAATCTATTTAATTTGTTTCATTTAAAATAATATATCGCATCACGAAAATAATGAGCAAAATTGGCCCATCTGTTCAAGACGGATGAGCCAATTTTGCTCATTTTTTTTATTCAGTTAGTTATTGTCAGAAGAAGTCGGTTTCCCGGCTTTTTATAAAGAAAAAACGGAAAAGTTGCTGGGAAGATAGGAAAAAAATGCTTTAATTAAAAGCGAGACAAAGTTCGCCGGATCGGCTAGTATAACATATTTATTTAATCAAAGTTGTGTGTATCTTGGTATGCACTTTTGCCATCTCACAGGTAGTTCATTGATCCTTTAACTAAAAAAAAACATTTAAACGGGAATATTCGAAAGAAACAGACAAGAAATAAAAAAAAATATTTGGATTTTATTTTTCCATTAACGTTTTCCAATATTGTTTTAGAAAATATTTTCAATAACAATATGTAAAAAGTTGCTTAAATAACACGTCTTAGTGGTTTTTCTCTGTAATGCTCTGGACTCTATAGCGGGATATTGTAGCCTGATTCTGTACAAAACAATAATTTAAAGTAGGAAGAGTTTTAAAATAAAGTTGGAGTTCCAGTGATCCGATGATAAAAAAAACAAACAATTTAAATTATATCAAACTGTTGACGATCCCCTATGCCAGGCGTTTCTATCTTATTAGTTCGTAATGGATAATTCAGGTCCGCTGATCCAGTGACTATATATATAGGATCCTGTGGGCAAAAGCCATAGTTATACACATTTCTTTGCAACATGAAGTTCTTAGTCGTCTTTGCTGTTTGCTTTGTAGCGGCTCAGGTACCTAATTTTTATTTATTTGAAATTTATGTATATTGGTGTAGATACGGAAGTTATTAAGTAATATCCAAATATGACGATTAACTTATGTATTATAGTATTTTTTTATTATGACATCGTCGAAGAGCTAACCACTTGTATAACTGAAAAACAGAAATATAGAGGCATTTGTGGGGTTAGGTTTATTTTAACAATTTCTGTGTGTTTGTATAGTGGACAAATACCTTATCTCAAGCATTTATAGGCCAAAACATTGTTTTGCTAAAAACATTTATTTATTAAAATGAAATATGTAGTGTATGTTTTATATACTTTGTAAATAAGATTCTTCCAAATTAGGTGTTCAAATTTTAGACCGTTTTTAATACATGTCATAAAACATATACGCTTGAAAAACAACGCATTTGTTTTACTTGGTTTAGCGCATATAAAATTAATTCTTCTTTTATTCATTTAATAAATTCATTGAAGGACCGGGTCGCCTATAGCGTGTCAAGTTATAAGTTTGTTTTCGAGTTTTTTCAATTACTTTTCATTTTAAATGAAATGGATGAGTTTATTCTGAATAATGTAGTAATAAAAAATATTCCGAATCCTATAAGAGAAAACCCAAAAGTCCTTTTAATTGTTATTTTTCATTAAGATATCTTTTGATCAATCACTGTCTAAAATTGAGAGTTTTAAGATTTAAAATTAGTTTTAATATTTTTATCGAAAAACGTTTTTTATATAGCAATAAATTAACTACCTGTCACCACCTTGGTGCCTATTTTTCCTATACGCCATTTATTGAAACGGCTGGTGGTAGAAATTTTGTCATTTCTAAATCTAATAAATTCTAATCTTGAAATTAGAATTTCTGATTTTCTTTATTCCTAAAATATAAATAAAAGTTCGTAAAACCAAGCATTTTTAAACCGGCTTTTAGAACTTATCGCATAGGTACTTGCCTACATAAAAAAATAAAACTGACAACGGTCGTTACCGTTGTCAGTTTTATTAACGGCTTATTAGTTATTATTTTAGTAACGGCTGTTTTCTATTGAAGTGGTAAGTTGTCATTATCTAATTGTTATGACGTCGATATATGTCGAAATAGAGACCAACTCTATTCTTTCATTAATCTCTTATTGGTTTATGCTAGCGATATTTATTTAAAATCAAAAATATAAACGTGATGTACAAAATGTTCCCCGCAAAGTTGAATTTTTAACAACCTAGAACTTTGTTTGTACTCGTATTGTGGCTCTAGTTACTACAAATCAATTATTTCATTTTCTTTAAACTAAGTATTATCTCTCTAACGACTTTTTTAAGTATACTTACATTGTAAGTTGGTCGCAAAAAACTAACAGAAAACGTAGTTCTATTGGACTATAATTTAAAATTTTACAGGCGGATGGATAAATCTTGGAAGAAAGTCATTGCTTAACAAAAGTTTTGCAAAATTACTCAATATGTCCACTTCTTTACTTATTTTTGATTTGAAAAGTGTAAGCAACCAACGCCACAGAGTTTGAATTAAAATATCTGCAAACTTAAATACAAATATCTACCAGGCATCTTAAGTTTTATCGACTTTTCTTTATCCGTGGCACCGACATAATGTATTGTTTATGCACATTTAGTTTTGAACTTAGATATTTTTATTTAGTACAAAAAATTTAACTTTAAAAAACTACTTTTGGGTATTCATGGTATTTGGTATCTAGCGTACCTATTGATTTTGTTCAAAATTAGTTTGATAACTGTACTAAATGCGGTAGACGATGTATTTACACAATAGAACCGTTTCTTTTGACATTGTCGAGAATAGACCATCTACCTTCATGCCAGGCAGCTCGTAAAAGGCGAGCATAGGCTTACCGTCACTTACACCGTGACATCCTACTAGGTGGTAGAGTTTTGCAGCGACTCGCCCGGATTGGTACCACCGCCTTACTTATTTCTGCCACCATAACGAGCAATGCTTGCCGTTGACGTGTTCCGGTTTGGAGGGTAAGGTAGCCGGTAAACTTTTTTTGCTCGAGGCCTAACATCCCGGCCTCAGGTTGGCAACGCACCATTACCACCTTTGGTATCTCTAGGCGGCGTGAATTTCTTACCATCGGTATACCCGTCTACTTGTTTGCCTTCCAATATCATAAAAAAAACTGAATACAGGGTAGGCTGTAACTCTGATAGTGTATTGATGTACCAAATTTCGTCACAAATATAGTCTAAGAAAATGTAGGTCCGGAGAACCCTTTTTCACTTTTAATTTAACTAATGTTAATTTGCATACTACGACATAATATATCTCCACTCAGCACGACATTAAAAGTTTTGTTGCAGCAGCACGAGGTCGGAGACAGCCTCAGCTCTACATTTGATCTTATTCTTAGTCATATAACGCCTTTTGTTCGTACGTTTTTATTGAAATAAGGTATATAATGGGATAACTCGTAATTTAATAAAAAATGTTATATTTATTGCTAGTAAGAATTATCTTCACGCCCGTATCCTCGAAGAACTTGGCAGAGTTGCAACTAGCAAACTCACAAATAGTCGAAAACACTGAGTCCCACGATCCTTTTGCCAACACTTACTCAATCCCGGGCAACATTGTTTGTATTAGAAAATTAAAAAAAAACACTATTGTTGTTGCAAGATACGCGAATTATTACTGTTTTTGTTGCTGATTTCTTTGTCGAAGCAAGTACCTGTATAAATACGAGTACACATTTTCGTTTGGCAGTGCGCGATTTATAACAACTGTTTATATTCGACATATTTAAATGTATTGCGCAGTGGAAGTTTACTTTTTTAAACGTATTGTTTTGTGACTCATATTTATTATCAGGTATTATGAAGAAAGATTTGAAACTCTTAAACACATTTTTGTAAGCATCATTTTAAGTAATTACATTTACCCGTATCATCCGTTCTCCTACTCTACCCTATTCATTCTTGGTACGGTAGAAAACAATAAGCTAGAGGTCTGAAGGAACCTGACGATTACCGAATATCTCTGGAAATTGCTTAGAGGTTTCACGCAGAACCTTTTAAGTGCTACCTCTCTCAGCGTGCTGGACAATTACATGGTAAGAAAAGGCGTCCGTGTTTTCTGGCACCAACTTTATGTCAATAGAACTTTGCACGCTATCATAATCACTGTAAATTAAAATAAAATAAAAAATGAATAGCGGACCATTAGACTTCAAAGGCTACCAACGAAGTGATTGGTTATGAAAAATTGAAAAGAAAGAAAGAAGGTTACACAAAATATAACAGCTGTTTGCCGGTTCAACTTATCTTCATATATCTATATCACTGCTCAATGCTCACATATTTATTTTTAATAGCTAGTTTGTTTTGCTGTTATACGAATAACAGCATACAGCAGCAATAACAACATAGTGTCTTCGTTGTAAAAGAAGCTCTCGCTAAATTTAACATACAAGATTATCTACCTTTCAGAAATAAAACGATAATAGCGACCACTGACTCGACTACGTGATCACGTATACATTGGGAATCAAGCCCAACCATTGTATAATACCCTAACAAGGTAGTCAAATTGTATCTAATGTACTTATGTTTGCCTCTCTGTCAGGCAGCTCGTAAGAGGCGTGCATATGTCAAATTATATTATTACGAACGAGATTATGAACGATTATGAACAAGAGTATTGGTAGAGTGTTATGGAGTATTTTACCCGGGTAAGTATCCACCGCCTTACATATTCTCACCGCCATCATGACTACCTTGTTTCAGTCTAAAGGATAGGGTAGCTGGTGTTTTTGCATAATAAGCCACAAGAAAAATCCCGGCCACAGGACAACGACGCACCTACAACATCTAGGGTGTCTATTGACCGCGGATGTCACTTGCCTTAAACCTTGTGTTTATTCGCTGACCTTTTACATAAAAAAATACATGTTTGTCTGTATCTCTGGGTCTAAGTATTTAATACATTTATTTTAATATCGGCAAAATATGTATTTAATTGTATTACTAAAGTTGAGTATCATCCACAATACAGGCACATTTGAAGTTAGATCAGTTTAAGCATTTCTGAGAAATTTATTTATTTAATATTCTCCAGGCCCTTTCGGATGAGCAGAAGGAAAAGCTGAAGAAGCACAAGTCAGAGTGCCTCGCAGAAACTAAAGCCGATGAGCAGCTCGTCAGCAAACTTAAGGCTGGAGACTTCAAGGTATGTTACTTTATAATATTACAAAAATGCAAACGGACTGACTAAGATGATGCTAGTCATTCATTATAAAAAAATATCGAAAAGAGTAAAGATTTCGTGATTATTATAAATATTTTACATGTAAACAGTACAGGTAACAGGTATAGGTTATTGGTACAAAACTAAATTGAATTAAGCTTCTGCTATAACAAGGTTTACCAATTGCTCTAATTTACAAACAGGATCACGACAATGGCACGAACTGGCTTTGTGGTAAAAGTGCAGGGTAGGTAGCAGTGTGTTAATTCCATTAATCTTAATGAACCATTGCAAGACTTAACCACCTAGTTGTGATTTTTAGCAATAGTGAAATAACTCACCAATCTAAATTTCTATTTTGATTTCTATAGAGAAATGGGGTCGTCATATCCCTACGTCAAAGAAGTGAAATGTTAAAGGAAAAAACTTACCGTATTCACAATTTTTTAACATTTTCTTCATAATTTGAATATGTTTTATATTTTCACAGTGTTTTATGCAATTAGGTATATCACTAACAAATAATAAGAGGCCCGATTCTGGGATCTAGCAAAAGTGACACTAGAGATGAAACCTGTAGCTAGTACGAAGTGGTAGCTATCGTCCAGCGCATGCACGATATAAAACCATAAAAAATTACAACTCTTCCGCAAGAACATAAAGTATCTCGAAGCGGCTGAGTTATAGTAATGCCCATGTTTCCGGGATATAATATTTTATCGTGGTTGTAGTATAAAATGATCGCTGAGTGATTTAAATATCGTTAATGATAATTATTTCTCATTTGGAATAATCAAAACCGTATAACATGCATTTAGACTAACTCTAACACTAAAATGGGGAAACTATACAGTTAAAGGTGAATGAAAGATTACAAAACAACTGTTTGTTTTATTGTGTTTATCGAGATCAATTGATACTTATATTATGATACTACAGAATTACGTCACGTTAGACTAAAAAAATGATCTTACCATTTTGTTTTGTTCTCGTACTGGTTGTTTCTCTGATTTTATTTACGATTAGCCAACCTGGCGCTCTCCCTTCACTTTGAATTCGATACTCTCTGCCTGAACATAAACGCGTTAACATAATATTACATATGTATGTATATGTAAGCTGACTCGTATGTTTAAATGTTTCTCTACAATTCGGTTTTTAACTTGTTTGGCTATTTTATATGCAGAGAGTTGTTTTGTCTGTAAATTCTAAACTACGAAACTTATGATTTAGAAAAAAATCCAAAGCAAATACTACAAATCAAAAAACTAATACGTTTACTACGCGTAGTAAGCGGGATAAAACAACCGACGAAATTTGCTTGGTAGCTATTTCATGTTCCGAAGATGAAGCGACAGTAACAAAATTGGTTGGTGGGTACATTTTTGTTCTGAGTAAAGTTTTTGTAAGGAGTTGCCTTTAACAAACGGATCGGTTCAAACAGAGATCGTGAATTGTGATCATGGTATAGAACGACAGATAATCCAAAAATGAGTTTTGCTGAAATTCTTGAGTCGCCTGCAAATTTTTCTTTGTAAATATATTTTGTTTACATTGTTCACACCTTTAATAGCATTATTATAATTATAGAATATATAGTTATCGGCATAAAGTTTCCTTTTTTGAGTCTTGTTCAATATTAATTAATGGAACGAAGATTTGATGTCTGTATTTTGTGATTAAGGCAAGCAGCGCTAATTTGTCTAGAATATACTTGTTTGTGAGTTTTTAGAAATAGAAATTAAAAAAATGTTACACATACCCCATAAGGCACTTGTGGCCATTCTATATAATACTAAAAGCTACGACCAAGCAAGCCGTCAAAAAAACTCAGCGCGCTTGTCTTTTTTCCTTACTCTATCTTAAAAAGTAGTAATACATTATACATTACTATGTAAATACATAAATCTCTTATAAATATAAGAGATTGGTATGAGGAGTAATTAGTGCCAAACACTTTTATCTGATGAATATTCAACAATATCATAGTATTTTTTTATACAATTTCACTTCGCTACATTTTTTTAATTCATTTATTGTTAGGTCATTCATATAATCGGGAAATTTAATGTAAAAACGCATACATTGGCTAATAAAAGAATGGCTTTACTCCGTGGAGATACACATGCAATCCAAGATTGCTTTAATATCTCGAATTCCCAAGATGAACATTACAACCTCTTTTAAATAAACGTAAATTCTTTTGAACATGTATAAATTTTCATAGTTATACTGTAACTTTCCACTACCCCTAACAGTCCCAGTTAGAATATTAATTCCTTTGATTTTTTCTCTCGGAGAAACTCTTGAGCTTGAGTTACTAAATTACCTACTCGTACGTATTTCCAAAATAATAAGATATTCGTTAGGTTTGGTATATACTTCCGCATATTTAAAACAATTTCTTAACATCTATATTCGTGCCTATTGTCGTGAAACTCAAATATATCAGAACGTGAATTAAAAAGACGTTGCTGAGAATATATACTAGTAGTAAATATCTCGCCAGTTTCAGTTCATTTTTTACATCGCTAAGAGCGAACAACAAATTTTTGTAAAGTACATAGGTACTAAAAGAAAAATTAAATAAAATCGGACAATTTTAAGTCACGTTATTCATAAGTGTAGTATCTTCAAAAAAGTATCTTCACGCCAATATCCCCAAAGAGGTAGGCAGAGGTACAACCAAGGCACCCACGACTAGCCGAAGACACTAAGTCCCACAATGTAATAGGTGGCAAGCCTATCGCCAACCGGGCACATTTCCAATCCCGACCAACACTTTTTTATTAGATAATTGGAAAAATCCAATTTTCTTTTTGTTGGCCGACCCGGGATTCGAACCCAGGACCTCATACAGTCAAGTCCAACACCCGAACCGCTAGACCACAGAGGCGATAATAAGTGTAGTAATTAAAGATTATATCGCTATGTCTAAGGAATGATTAAGAATATAATCTTATTGTAAAACATTGTCACTTCTTTGATTGGACCGGTATTTCTCTACTTGAACCTGCTTATTTATGTATTCACCCTTATAAAATAGGTTGATATTTTGCTACAAAAAATGGCAACGTATCCCTAAGATCTTAAGTACTATAAACAGAGAATATTTTACAATCATGGGAGTTGTTTTGATTTGTTTGTTGACTAATGATTTTTATTATTAAACTTATGGTAAGATTTTATGTTTTTTGGGTTATTCTGTAAACTAAACAGTGCTTTCTGTAATTACTAATAAAGTTTAATTTCGACCACCGACAGAATCACATTCAATAAATTAATTTAATAACTTTTTTTCCGAAATAAATTGTAATGATGGGATCGCTTATTTTCAGACGGAAAATGATGCCTTGAAGAAGTATACTTTGTGTATGATGACCAAGTCCGAATTGATGACCAAGGATGGAAAGTTCAAGAAAGATGTCGCTCTTGCTAAGGTTCCCAATGCAGGTACGATTTTTATATGCGTCTCGTTTGTGAGATATAGACAGAATTAAATTCAGAATTAAAGTCAGCTCAAATTTCAAAAACTTTAAAACTGCTGGTTTTATTCTATAAAGGAATGTTATAATATTAGTTTTAATTCCACCAATTATTTTTTAACTAAATGTTAACTAGATCAACGTGGAATAGATCGGCCTATGTTGTGTAGTGATTTACAACGAACATATATTTACTTAAGCAGTCCCTAGTAAACTTTATAGACATTGGGCCCATTTCGCATAAAGTCCTTGTAAGAAGACTGAAGATGAAACTACGTGAAATGTTTTTTTGATGTCTCTATGTATACTAATATTAAAGTGTATTTATTATAGTTAAAAATCTTTTAACTTTCTCGATCACGTCAGTATTAAAAAAATCTGCGTAAAAATTTGTATAGTTATACAAATGTGTGAGGCATTGTTCAAATTTTCAATGCCGCAAACAGGCACACAGATACGTGAAAGTTATGACAACGTTATTTTTCCATCGTGGGCTAATAATAAACCGCACTAGGTCTTAGATAAGATTTTTGCACATTTGACTCAGTTGTCCAACTGTAGGTATAATATAATCGTAAATATACAATAAAAATTCACAATTTATTAAAGGGCAGTAAAATTATAGAGCACCAACTTACTTTATATTACAACTTCCTTTTGGTACACAATATAACAAACGATGTGGTTTTATCATCGGATTTTATTCAAATTTATGTTATGGGAAAAGAAGTAACTATCAAAATCTATTAGTAATATTAGCTGTTATAAGATTTATTTTATTTTCATTGATTAACATTGAAGCTATTTTTTACCAAAATGGGTAAAAAGTAGTAGCGCAGGTCTTCTTAACTCAATAAAGTAATCGAACTCCGCCGCGTAGTTGATGAAGACCAGGAGTAGAAGCAAGCCAGTTACTCATAAAATTATGTTTCCATCAGCTGACAAGCCCGCCGTGGAGAAGTTGATTGACACCTGCCTGGCAAACAAGGGCAACACTCCGCAGCAGACCGCTTGGAACTACGCCAAGTGCTACCACGAGAAAGACCCCAAACATTCACCATTCCAATAAAAAAACAACCGGATTACCTCCAAGAGCTTTTGAAACAATCTTTATTAATGTTTATACTCCGCTATTTTATGACAGTTATGCAGTTGTCAAATAAGCCAATATCTTATTACACTGTGCAAAATAAGTAAAATTTTATCAACACCGTGTAAAATAAAAACTCTTAACTACAAGGCACAAACTAAAACTCATCATGCTAAATAGGTCAATAGTTAACACCATGATAAATAGGTCAGTTGTCGACTATATTGTGTATAGTAATACTTAATCTACTCGTAGAAGAATAAAATTAATTAGGGATAATTGCAATTTTTATCTTGAGTATGATCCAGTTTATACATTAATAGTAATCCATTTCCTTATGGACTGTCTCAAAAGCTCTTTAATACTATCGATTGATAATTACGTACACTTTTAGTTTCCTGTTTTTGCATTTTTTTACTAGTGACAATTTCTGTCATTTTTTATTTTGTCCACTCCACTCCGCTCCACAAACTTATTTGAACAGAAAACTGCCAAAACGAATTTATTTTGAAATAAAGTTGTAATTCTATTTGTTGTTTATTATTTGAAAAATAAAATGCTTAAGTGATTAGAAAACACTCATATTTCATTATTGTAAAAAAAAACAAATTAGCAGACGGATAATTTTAGTGGGTGCTCAACAGAATTACCACCAATGGTGAGCGTTGCCGTTAGCACAGGTACAGAAAATTTTGAATACAATAAAAAAAATGACCAAACCAGTGCTAGATTTTTTCATAAATTCTGAATGACTACACAAATATGTCTAACAAAGTGTTCAGTAAGGTGTCTAGTTATAGATACTCAATTTAAGATAAGTAAAACTGCTAAAAACCGACACCAATTATTTTATTTTCACGTAGCGCACTTTTTTCGAAATGTAGCTAATGATTCTTATATGGAGATGATCCACATATACAAGATTATAATCTACACTAATATTATGGAAAACTTTGTTAGTTTGTTTGTAATGAACAGGCCTAAAAAACTACTGGACCGATATTAAAAAATCCTTCAACATTCGAATGACGAAAACATTATCCACGAAAGACATAGGCTATATTCAATTTTGGAAAAAAATGAATCAATATAACAATATTTTAATCATTTAAAGGAATCACCATGAAAGTAAAATGTGATAAAAATATCTTGCATGCCTGCTTAAGTAGAAACCTATAATATACAATATATTATATCAATCGTTAACATCATAAGTAAGTATCTTCACGCCCATATCCCGGAATATGTAGGCACGTACGACTAGACTTTTGACTTGACTAGATTTTACTTTGACAAATTTTAAATTTAATACGACAAATTTATAGTCGCGCCATCTATTGAAGAAACAGAAAACTAAAATTCTGTACTTTTTAGATCGTAGTTTGTAAAGTAATTGAATGATGGCACTTAATTTTATAATGTTGTATGTATTTTGTGACTAACAAAGCTGAGAGTAATAAAGTTAACAAAGATGTTATGTGGGTTTTTGGCGCCATCGAGAGAAAAGATGGTCGAAGTTTTTTCATAATTATTGAATTTTGTGTTGATATTGAATGAAATTAGTCAATTTTGGTAGCATTTTGTACAATTTTGTTCAGTGAAAGTGCAAAAATGAAATAATCATTAAGAAATTAGCGTATTGTGTATTTCCTCGTTGCCGCCAAATCTCATTCATGAGCTTGTGTAAAAAGGCTACCGCTTTACCCAAGAGCCTGACATGACTTCCTGACGAATTATGACTGATGACTAATTAAAAATTAATTGAAATTGATATAAAATTTTATGCAAATTTCTACTTGACTAATGGCTAAATACTAACGTGAAGGCCAAAACCTAAAAAAAGAAAGAAAGATGTTATGTGAAGTTTTGACGGAATCAAGAGGAAAGAGGGACAAAGTTTTTTTCGTAATTATTGAATTTCGTGTACACATTAAGCAATTTTGGTGGCATTAAGGCGACGATAAGATAAGAATTTATTTATTTCAAATAATTACAAATATTCTTGTGACATGTCTATAGATATATAGGTATTTAAAAACTACTATCAGATTGGAACGCAGCCACTAACTGAGAAGATCCGGGCAAATAAACTCAGCGGGCTTGTCTTTTTTCTTACAAAACTTTACGCCCATATCCCTTCAGAGGTACGCAGTGCCACAACTAGGGCACCCATGACTAGTTGAAGGCACTAAGTCCATGAATGTGATAGGTGGAAAGCCTATTACCAACAAGGCACATATTCAAACTGGGGCAACGGTAGTTTTAATAGGAAATTGAAAATACACTTTTTCTAATTTTTTTGTTACCTGACCAAGAGATCGAACACTGGAAAGCGATATAAAATCATCGTAATTATCTAATTTATAAAAATAAATTACATGATATATTTTTCATAGATATTGATATTATGAGGAGCAACTAATCCCAAGCATTTCTGTTTTCTAAATATTCTGAAATCTTATTATAACCTTTACTAAATTTTTAAATTTATCAAATGCTCGCAAAATTTTCTGAAAAAAAAACAAATATGTACATTGGCGCATAAAAGAATTACTAATTCTATCGAGACCAGACATATGCAAGCAAGAATGTTTTTACTATTCTTGTATTTATAGATATTATATTACATTTTTTTAAACTATTCTTACCTCTGTAGAGTTTCCTTAGAGAAGGATGCCATGACTTAATGCTGCGAGAAAAACTAAAACAAACAATTTGAGCGGTGTCGACATCACAATATATGATAAACACACAATATATGATAAAGTTTTGTAAGAAAAAAGACAAGCCCGCTGAGTTTATTTGCCCAGATCTTCTCAGTTAGTGGCCGCGTTCCAATCTGGTAATAGTTTTTAAATACCTATATACCTATCTATAGACATGTCACAAGAATATTTGTGTTTTGAAATTTGAAATATTTGTGTTTTGTAATTATTTGAAATAAATAAATTCTTATCTTATCGTCGCCTTAATGTCACCAAAATTGTTTAATGTGTACACGAAATTCAATAATTACGAAAAAAAATAAAAAAAACTTCGACCATCTTTTCTCTCGATGGCGCCAAAACTCTCTTTGTTAACTTTATCATTCAAATACTTTACAAACTACGATCTAAGAAGTACAGCATTTTAGTCTTCTGTTGCTTAAATAGATGGCGCGACTATAAAATTGTCGTATCAAATTTAAAATTTGTCAAAGTAAACAATTGTTTTCAATGAGTAAGAAAACATTTACATTTTTATGAATAGAATTAATAAGTAAGTATGTCTGTAACATAATATAGAAACAAGAGCTGATTCAACAAACTACCAAAGTAATTGAGGAAAACAAAATTGAAAGTTAACTGTTTCTTAACTTAAATCATAGATGGCGCTATGAGCAATACTTATAGATAGCAATTAGTTTTACATCCATAATTTTTAATAAAAATAATTTATTTAGCACTCTGCAGTTCAGTTAGATAATCAATGCAACGAGACCTACGAACACAAAATAAAGACAGGTACTTTGAACGAGGCGCAATGACACGTCAAAGTAGAGCCAGAGCTCAATTTTCCTATACCTAGATGTACCTAAGTACCTAAGTCGTGACGAAGTATATTTAATGGTAAATAATTATTACTGGTGACATAAGCAAATAACTTGAACCCTAGACATTTGTATGTTAAGAGATTGCGAACAAGGAAGCGACTCGCCTGATCGTAAGAAACAAGTAGTCAGCGAAAAGTTAACAACTGTGGTGTCTAAAATTTTTTACGGTCAGGAATTAAAAGAACACAATCCATGTGATCTTTTATTTTTGTTGTGTGAGGCCAGCGAACAAGCACACAACTTCTTTGATACTAAGACACAACCGTGGCCAATAGACATCATATATATTACAGGTGCGTTGCTGTTATAAGGCCGGAACATCAGGCCTATAACTGTGCAAGTCTGCCGGCTAGAAGGAGGAAGAACAAGAAAGGCGGCGGATCTCTACCCGGGCAAGTTACTTCAGAGCACTCTACCACCGGTGACGAAGGTCTTCATGGTAATGACCTATTTAACCTGAACTCACCTCTTACTAGGTCCCTAGTAAAGAGAGAGAAAAAATCTGTTGAGTTGAATTTAATTATACATTAATATCAATTTATTGCCGTCAAATTACGCATGTATAATGAACACCATAAATATTCATGGAAAGTTATAATTATTTATAAATGTTCATTTTATAAGACATACAGAAATACATCACTATAAGTATTACACTTACGACATCGTGAACCTTGCTTAAGTCAATTACCATTCTTAATGACAAACAAACTGCCGATCCACTGTTTTAATATAGGTACTCGTACCTATATTTATAATGATATTTATTGTCAATACGTTTTAATAAGTAGATATTTTGTTTCCTAGCTCGATAGCGCCAGTACTTGTCTCTGTCGTGTTCCTGCTTCGAAGGTAGAAAAAAATTAAATTTAAATTTTGCCCAGTTCAAATTTTTGTCTTCTATAAGAAATGAAAAATTTCTTGTTTGTAAAGTTTGTAGGGCAAGTAAAAGTCGTTATGCCCTTCTGCGAATATCTAATAATTTTAACTACCTAGTCAAAACTATAATAATATGTAAAATGAAAAATCATTGAAATGAAATGTCATCAGACAATCAGACACACAGAGTCTACACTCAGATTGTGATCACCGAGAATATCTAATAATGTATTTATTGTAGTTTTTTGAAGTGAAAAGTTCCTTAGCGGCGTTATGCACTTTTTTTGGAATGGGTAAAAACTTCTGAACTCACTTCAGATCGTCGGATCGTAAGTCGGCGCAGGGCACATGCGCGTATAAGACGGCGCGAGCGCGATTGCTGTTTGTGTATTGCTTAGATATTTCCGAAGAGTATAGGATTCGCAACGGACAGTGAATACGCCATACCTACCATTATATTCTCATAAGACAACATGATAGCAGATAATATCATCAGACGTTGCTTTAATTGTTCCATCTTGAATATAAGCTTTATGTGTAGACGAGCAATGTTCGATGTACAGATAATATGACGACGCTTCTAGCCGTCACGTGACCTTACTTTAGCGAGTTTTTGTCAAGTCATACGCAGGTTATTGATATTAAAATAATATTTGTGCTTAAATGATAGTACTTTCATACTGATAATTAAAGCAATTCGTGCAAAATTATTCCCTAACCATTCCAAAATATCAAAAACTCATATCGTTAATATTCAAGTTTTCACTTCTGCCGGTACTCCCGGAGTGCAAACTGTCTTTTTTTATGTTAAAGTTTTAAAGGTAAACTTTTCCTTTAATAAAAGAAGCTACAATAGAGGCTTATTATATAAGCTTTGCGTGATGTGGTGCAATCTTGGCTTAAAAACACTGAAGGACCTACCTAGTTGTAGGTTTACTACTAAACCATAACCGGGGGTTTGGTCGATTGTGTAAGTTTACCGCTTCCCCTCTGGACCGAAACATCATCACCGGGCAATGTCATTGTGGTGGCATGAATAGGTAAGACAGTGATATCATTGGTAATGCTCGTTCGTCTATTACGAGCTACCTGGTAGAGAGGCAAACGGTTTACTCTACAAAGGGGGACCTGAACCAACACGGTCAAAATCGATTTTAGCCTAGTATAAATAGTATAAAATATATTGTAGTATTACTTAAAGTTCCCTTTTAGTTTTAGTTACCCACTTGCGATAGTTAATAGTACCATAGTCAATATTAGTATCCAATAAGGTACCTTACCGAGTATCGTCAGTACGACTTATACAGAAAACTATTTGTACCTGATTTAATGATATACTTTGTAATCATTTATGTTAATTTTGAATAAACAAAGAAACGAACGCTAGTAAGAAAAAGGGCTCTTTTCCTAAATGCAAAATCTAAAAAACTAGAAATCAGCCAAATATTCGCACGAAGTCAAAACATAATTTGCTTCATTTTATCACAAAAAAGTAATATTTAAGTATTTTGTTAATTTTGTAAGCTTATCGGTTACTTTTTCAGAATTTCACAGAAACATCTAGACTGAGGATTATTTAAAAATAATGTTACATATTATTAAAGTAGTAGTTTTTTAACATAAGAATGACATTCGAAATATGACAATATGTAAATGTTCCTTTTCCAAACTACCTACATCATCTTTCCTTTCCTACACAGGCTTGTACAGTTCTTGCTATCTACGAAGGCGATTGGGTTTTGCTTTTATAAATGTACTAATTACTCATTAGCCTTATGTTGTACACAAACTTAAATTATTTTTTAATCTAACCGCACTGATTCCTTTCTTACGCACACCTTGACACAATATACGTGTAAGCGTAAGCTTTTAATAAATTTACCAACCTAAATATGTATATATAATTGTATCAGATATACAACTTTGATATATTATGCAAACGTTTAAGGCCTAAGTGCATTTAATAAGACGTCCTCCTGCTTTTGACATCTTATACATGGACGTCAGTTTAGAACCTATTACCAAATCATGTGTCTTTGTTTTAAGTGTCATAACAATTTATTATTGTAAAAAAAGAATTATGTTTTGTCACCAGTTCGTTGAAAATTACATTTTTATTAATTGAAGATGATTTCTTCATGGTAATGCAGCACTAGAGCCGCCCCAAATATAAATGTTCATTACGTTGTGGTTTCCTGTGTGAACGGAACAAAAATTGCAACGTGATAGTTCAGACTTTATAAAAATGTCATTTGTTTTTTGGCACCGCAACACATTGAACTTTACAACTTTTAAAATATCCCGCAATCAATTAACTTGTCCATCAGTCGACATTTATAGGTTCTCGGTTCAAAATTTCTCATATCCGACGTTCATCTCTTCCTCTGTAGTCTAGAGATTAGCGAACACACTTCGTATCATTTTTCCCGCGAGGCTCAGGTATGGGAGAGAAAAAGGTGAGTGATGCAAAAAAATATATATTATTTCTAGATCTTGGCGTTTATTGAATTTATTTATATAATAATAGCTTATTAAAGAGTAGTCAATAGATTTCAAACATGACCTCAGACCCAAACCATAAGACGGCAACGCACCAATAATATGAATGGTGTCCATACGCAACGGTTACCTCTTAATATTAGAAGAGCGGTCTGCTTGTTCCCTATCTTATAAAAATATCTGGACCACAGGCGCTCACCATTATCACATTCCATTCTTGAGGTCCTCTGTTAGGTTTTTGGTGTCATGAAATAATTGGTAAATTAGCAAAAAATACCTAACGCATTAGTCCTAATAACTTAGCCACAGAATATCAACGCACTAGTGACATCTATGTTGTTTATGGCAACGGTTGCATATAATATGTCATATATGTCTGGAGAGCCCTATTTAATAACATAAAAATAATTGTACAAGGCTATTGAGTTGGCGAATTGAATTATTTTTTAAAGTTTTTCGAAATTCGATTCAGGTTTGTAGAAATCTATAGGTAACATATATACGAAGCTTTTTACTAGGTAGAAGAGCGCTTTGCTAACTAACTATTTGTTTATTGTTTATTATGTTTATTGGCAACGGTTGCCTATTAACATCAGGAAAGTCATCTGCTTGTTCCATATCTCATAAAATTAAAATAACTACACGGGATCACTTGTTTTTAAAGTTGTATCTAAATTAATTCAGTTTTTAGAAACAGTAGATAACATACATACCTATATACCTACGTATTTACGGAGACTGCACTGCCATAACTCATCTGAAGTAGTACCATTGCCTTACCTATTTTTCCACAATAGCGCTTGCTTGCCAATATCGTGATATATGCTGGAGGTTAGAGTAGCCAGTATTAGAATAAGAATAAACATATTTCACCTAGATCTTACAAAGATTACTGTGACGCGTCTATCCAGGAAGAACGCACAGACAGACACACATAATCTATTAGAGTTTTGGTTTAGGCATTCCGGTAACGTTATTCTAAAAATTAACTTTTGACCTGTATATAAGTCCAAATCTTTTTGGCTGATATATTAAATATGAGTGTTAACAAAGATAAAACAGACAGCGAACAAGATGGCTGTCCTGTTGGTAAAAGAAAATCGGAGCGTCTAGACACCACAGATGTTACTAGTGCGTCGCTGTTTTGTAGCAGAAGTATGGAAAAGGAAGAAAAACATGTTAGGTAATTTGTGTTAATTTAGCGGCCACTCTTACTTCCAGAATGTAACACAACAAGGGCGACCGCTGAGGATAGGTAAGCCAGTAATACCTATCCGGATAAGCCACTGCACAGCTGTACTAATACACCTACTAAACCTGCCAGTATCAAATCCAAAACCGCTGTACCTATTTTCATGAAATTTGTTTCTGGCAAAAAGTGGGTGTAATATACATCTGCTTTCCTATCAAGGGCGTAATGCTGTATAGTTATTGAAGTCACAAATATCATAAACTAGTATTTTGGCAAAGCACACAAGCTTAGCAACAGCTATTCTACATTGTTACTATCGAACTGTATAATGTATAAGCAGTAAATTTGCCATCGATGTATGTGCAGTATAGACATAAGTAACGCCTAAAATCGAGAGAATGATCGGGATATATCGCACCCTATAGCAGTTAATATGAATATGTGTCGAAATGAGTTGTTAAATGATTAAAAAATTGTATAACAGGAAAATCTGTGTGTAATTATAAAAATACAAATACTTATATGACATAGGTACCCGAAAAATCTACCACGTACCGATAAATACAAAATGCAATAAAATTAATATAATACGTATACTATAAATGATGTCTACGTTTTTACTTTTCCGATTGATTGAGTTTTACTTTATAGAAAAGTGAGAAGAATAAACGCTTAAGGAAATTTCTTGATAAGCAAGACTTCTATAATTTTCCATATTACGTAAGTTTAGCAATGTACACATAAGGTAACAATGTTAAAATATTTAAGTTCTTTTTCAAAAATTCAAACGACTCATTCAATAGATTCAGTAGACTATAAATAATGGAATGCAAATGGAAAAACATTCATGTCAAATATATTGAGAGACAATGACTTTTAAGATTGGTTTACTTGAACGAATGGGATGGGAGACCGAAGCTGATGATGACAGTAATTGTGGACATATTTAAACTGTATCTGAGTACTTTTAAAAAGTGTGACCATCTGCATCTCGTAGTCAAATCATTCGACCAGTGAAGCGTTAAGTTAGACAAATCAATTAACTTCAACGCTCAACTGAAACATCGACTTATTCAAGCTCAGCAAACAAATGAAAATATTATGTGTGGCAGTCAAACGATCAAATTGGCACAAACACATTAATTAATTAAGGAACTGGTTTTAAGGATATAATGAGGAATTTATATCAAGTAATACATCACCTAATCCTAAACTAATCATTGGCTGCAACTTATCTCCTGTCGTGACCATAGAATTAATACGTTTGACTCGTTTGTATTGACATTTTTTTTACATATCAGATGCCCTTGGAAAAATCAATTATTAACTATGAATCAAATAAATTATTATTGTGAACTACAAGTAAAATTGCTAAGAAATTTGTTAAAAATCTGGGAGCATGTTAGTTATGCTAATCCTAAGCAAAATAGTTCAAAGAATTATACTTAAGTAAATGTTATTACATTTAAACAAATTTGACTTATTTCTTAATAACAGTCTGGCTTAGCAAAGGGTAGATCAATTTATCAAAGAAAATTTATGAAGCCTGGAAGGACTCGTAGGATGCACTTGATGTATTTTGTGATTTGTCAAAGGCACTTGATTGTGCTAATTCCATGAATCAGAAAACTACCATAAATAAGGCAATCGATCTTTTGATTTCTTATTTTAATGGGATATTCCAAAATATGAACACTAATGGTATAAAATCTGCAGTTGCTGCTGATACTATATGTGTCCGTCAGGGTTCCAATCTTGGACCTGTTTTGTTTATCATTTATATCAATGATTAATCGTACTAAGTAAGAGGCAAACATAAAATTGTATTGTTCGCAGATGGCACTTCACTTTTGTTTAAGATGAGACGACAACTGGGTAAGTAGCACGTAATGAACAATTCGATTTGATGAGTTGACGCCGCTAGAATTGTACCTATACTTTTTTTCGGAGCATCTTGTCGTATGGCATTCTTATTAGGGGGATTCCTGCTGAAGTAATACCACATTTGTAATACAAAAAAGATTAATACGGACTATTTATAACTTAGGCCCTTGAGTGTCACCCAGTAAAAAAACTCATTGTAACGTCTGAATTCATTTACGATAATTCAAATTCATGAGAACATAAATTCGTTTAAATAGAGTTGCTCTAAATTTTTTCTGATTGTGATATAAAAGAAACAAAAATGAAGTGCAAAAGTCTCGTCTCCACAGAATCCATAATTCCTTCATTTGCGTATACGTTTTTGCAATAAAATTGCATATTCAAGTCCTACCTTTCAATAAATTTAAAAATGGATGATCGTCTTTGTTGTCTAGCAGTCCAGTTGATGAATTTGACTTCATAAGGTCCCGGGTCTTGCAACAAAAAGAAAATGTGGTTTTCCCAATTTTCTAAAATGTGTGCCCGGTTGGCGATAGGCTTGCCACCTATCAAATTGTGATACTTAGTGTCTTCGGTAGTGCTCTCATTTCGACCGCATTTATCCTACTTTCATGCTCTTTCTGACATACCCAACTCTCGCTTCCATACAATAACGTTGGAATAAGCACAGAATTATGCAAAGCGAGTCTAGCTTTTTGACTCAAAACCTCGCTTTGGAATAGCTTACCCAACGCTCCATCCACATTATTCCCTGCACTCACTCTCCTCTCTACATCCGCTGTGTACTTTCCATCCCTGCTAAAAGCACAACCAAGATATACAATTTCATTCACTTGTTCCAGCACTACATCATCAACCAAAACTCTTACATCCGTTCTGGCTACGTCTCTTTCAAACACCATTTTTTTCATCGCATTCAAATGTAAGCCCCTTTCTTTACAATCTCCTTCCATAACTGTGGCCAGTGTTTGCAGGTCAGATGATACAGAGCCCAAAAGTTCAGCATCATCTGCATAAACCAGGCAGTTCACCACTTGGTCCTCATATGCATTTCCACATTCGAAGATCTTAACCTTTGAAGACATTTGTCCAAATATAAGATAAACAAGCGTGCTGTCAACACACAATCCTGCTTGACGACAATATTAACATCAAACCAAGGCGATATGTTGCTATCCACCCGCACGCATACTTTACAGTCTAAATACATTGACTGCACTGCACGCGGCAGGGACCCGACTATCCCATAATCTGGCAAAAGCTTTTTCGAGATCCACAAAGTCGCAGAATGCTACAGCCAGATGCTTCTTTACAATGTTGCGGAGCAAAAACACTTGATCCGTACATCCTCTTCCAGACCTGAAACCGCCTTGAGCCTCCCAAAGTATTCCATCGGACATCTCTTGCATCCTCCTTTCAACTATTTTTCCAAACACTTTTGATGCTAAACTGATCAAACTAATGACCCTGTAACTTGTACAGTCCATGCGTG
>NJDC01001249.1:493228-515975 GCA_002245475.1 Calephelis virginiensis
GTTCACCACTTGGTCACTCATATGCATTTCTATATTCAAAGATCTTAACTTTTGAAGACATTTGTCCAAATATAAGATAAACAAGCGTGCTGTCAACACACAACCCTGCTTGACGACAATATTAAAATCAAACCAAGGCGATATGTTGCCATCCACCCGCACGCATGCTTTACAGCCTAAATACATTGACTGCACCGCACGCGGCAGGGACCCGACTATCCCATAATCTGGCAAAATGTCCCAAAGTTCCTTACGTACAACACTATCAAACGCTTTTTTAAGATCCACAAAACCGCAGAATGCTACAGCCATATGCTTCTTTACAATGTTGCGGAGCGAAAACACTTGATCCGTACATCCTCTTCCAGACCTGAAACCGCCTTGAGCCTCCCAAAATGTTCCATCGGACATCCCTTGCATCCTCCTTTCAACTATTTTTCCAAACACTTTTGATGTTAAACTGATCAAAGTAATGGCCCTGTAACTTGTACAGTCCATGCGTGAGTCCTTGCCTTTATACCCGATGACCGTACGTGGCCAATCTTCGGGTACTCTGCCGGTCTTCCAACATTTGTTACAAAGAACCTAGAAAGAGTCCCGGACTGCAGGACCACCAAGTTTGATCATCTCAGCTGTAACCATTTCTACTCCCGCAGTCTTACCATATTTCATACTTCTTATCGCCCATTCAATTTCTTCCATCATAATGCTGTCAGATGCCTCCGCTCTTTCCGAGTCATTTGAGTACTCGGATCCAACGGCAGCATCCTGGGCACATTCATACATATCTCCATAAAATTCACTCCACCGTTTTAACACGTCATGCGTGCTTGCAAGAATATCACCACTCTTAGACTTAATTTAATTCATTCTGGAGACAGACGAACAACTCCGCGACTTCTTCACCTCTCTCCAATTTAAGTGCGGTCAGATTAGTGTGTATACGACATTTTCACTGAAGTTTAATCTCATGTCACTCGGTAAACGTTCATTAAAAACATTAAAATCTGAGTATGTCTAAAATGTTTCATCTCTTTTGTTTTTGTTTCATTTAAAATAGACAGGATGCATCAAAAGTAAGTTTGATTTGTGAACAGCATAATCACTACCGTTGTTTTATTTCAAAGTTTAAGAAGTATAAGGTTTAAGAAGTATAAGGTTGGCGATAGGCTTGCCACCTTTCACATTGTGGGACTTAGTGTCTTCGGCTAGTCGTGGGTACCCTGGTTGTGCCTCTGCCTACCTCTTCAGGGCCCTGAATACTTTTACTGAATACTGATACTTTTTTTTAGCTTTTTTCAGCAGTTAAGTGAAATAGCTTGTTAACGAAATTGACTAGTTATCATTTCAATAAGGTGGTTCTTAAACTAACTGTACTCTTTTTCGCAAAAAAATCTAGGTAGGTACGAGTATGTCTGGTTTGAGTTTAAATTTAACTATGTAGACACGCGTAAAATTGCGTCTCCCGATGACGTTATAATAAGTGATAATAATTTTAAGTTTCTCTAACTGTCTATACGTGTGTCTAGGCTCTTGTGTCGTGTTGGCAAATCACCCAAATGATAAATGATTTGAAAAGGTTAACGAAATATTGCAGAATATCTATCTGACAATAATCCTTGCAATTGATTTCTCGTCATAATAATCTGTTATGAAATGTTTAGTGTACTGTATATTATTTGTAGAATTTATTGTAAATGGGTAAAAAAAGCTTTATGGAGTTTCTTTTGCCGGATCTTCTTAGTAAAAGGCTGTGTTTCAATCCGTTGGTATATATAATAAACGACTTTCTATCTATTCTTTATTATATGCAGACTGGGTTTGTGGACTTGGTTTGCAAGTTAGGTTCGTAGGTACATAACAACCATAAATGGTATTCACGCTGGAGTGATGACAATGATTATGACGATGATAAGTAGGAAGATGATCATGATTATACGAATGGACATCCAGTAGATATTTATTCTTTTAGTAAATATAAAAGACTGTGAAAATAAATAAGTATAAAACTGTTTCGTCGGGATTTTCGAACAGTTCAAATAGGTAAGTAAAAAAGTAACAATTTTGTTTGCTACTGGTGCAGTTGTAACATTAGTCATTCACTGATAGTATTTACAATTTACTTATTATTTGGTATATCTAAAGAATCACCGGAAGGAAATTTACTAATAAACTATGTAAAAAGGCTTTATCTAAAATCTAGATAAGAACATAATTATAAACACCGGGCGTTAGTGAAACGTTTTCAGAATTTAAATGAAAAAAAACAACGCCATTGCAACACTGTACTATGGCGTTTGGCGAAAAAACTGTTAAAAATTATACCTTAAAGTTTTTGTTTCAAAATGACGTTAGTAACATTTATATTTGTATGCTGATTCCTACTTTAATATTCGATATTAGGGTTGATTTCAAAAACATCCTTTTAAAATAAAATCCATAACAATATCCAACAAAAATACGTAGAAAAACCGCAGTAGTAATAAACTTTCTGTAATCTGTATTATAATCTATGCGTGGGAGTGAGACGGACGTTATTAGTTCATAAAATCAATATGAAAGAGAGGGTAAGATAGACTTCGCAGTATGTTTACTGAGTAATGACCGGTAGCCAATCAGAGGACAGATATGGGCGGTCCGCGAGTATAGAATAGGAATTCGGTGTTTGAAATTGGTTCGAAGTTTAAACGCTTATCGTTCAGGCTATAACAAAACATGGTTGATTTAATGAGAGTTTCTTTATTTTGTACGAATTAAAAATAATAATAATGTTTTAAAATAAGTAATTCCATTATCAACGTGTATTTTTTATTTAATTTATTTCTTTACTTTTATGCTGGACACAGTTTCGAAAGAACATCACAGAAATTCAACCATAATAAGGATAGGGCAATGGTGAATTGAACTAATACAAATTCACCATCTCATTAAACGATAGCCGCTACATGGTTTTGTTAAAATAATGAGGAAAGTCTATTTTAACATTCATTTATTTTATCCAAAAATAGGAAAGTAGGATTTAATTTTTTTACAGTGCTTAGATACGAGTATGTTAAACAAGTGCACTGTTGTAGGTAAATATTGAAATAGGCAACCTTCTTTTTCTGCGGTCAGTCTAGACATGCAGTAAGTTTCATAGTCTTATTCTTGACCGAAACACCGACACTTTATCATCACCAATATCGTCACCATCATGCTAGCGTCACTTTCATGAAACAGTCACGACACAGCCACGATATCGTATTCACGCTTACCAATACGATATTATCATGACAGTCAGGACATCGTTTCGATCCCATCGCTACACCTTCCCGACATAGTCACTACCTCATCACAACACAGTCATAATAATGTCATCCACGACGTCACTGACACGATATCATCACTGAATACGTTACTGTCACGACGCCGTTACGTTATCGTCATGACACGGTCACGATAACGTCATCAACATCATCACCGTTACCATCGCCGTAACCGTCAATATCATATGTCATTGTTAATGTTAGATTTTTAAGTAAATTTAGGACAGTAGATTACTTTTTTGCCTACAACTCAAAACAGACTTTAAATACCTAAATAAAGCCCCTTAATTTGATATGTAGTATTGTACGAAGAAATAATTTCAAACTTATTTTTTCACCCCACCAGATCACATCGATATTAGAAAAGAAGAATGATATCCAACATACATTTGATACAAGTTTAAAATTTGTATCACATACACAAACGTTTACTTATATAAGTTCAAAGCTGCTCAAGTTATCATCCAAAAACATATAAGCGTACAAACATACAAACAAACATACAACCTCATACCCATCTGAACACAGAGGCCTTATCTTATTTTAGTATTTGAAAGAGTGCATTTCCAAGATGATAATATTGGCACTCATTCCAGATCTGATGATGGAGTCCAAGCGAAATCGAGAAAAATACACACAGTTTTCTTTATACAGGGTAACTTTGAAAGGACCGGCCAAATTTTAGTATTAGGAGGTAAAGGCTGAAATGGTAATGCATTGGTATTGCATTGGTAATATTATTTCAAAATTAAAATATTTACTTAAATAAATATCAGGGTCGAGTGAAAATATATAAAAAAATATTTTTTTAGTTTTGTTTACATGGAATAGCGATACAAAGTTGCCTTTTAGTGTGTGAATTCAGTATACAAAAGATTGTTTACTTGCCTTGGTGTTTTGAATTTCCCCAACCCAATTGAAATTAAGAAAAATATTATCTTTTTACAAACTTTTATTTATTGGAACGAAGTTCCTTATTGCGCGTGGTGAAAGGGAGCTAGACGGAAAAAATTCTTACGAAAATGTTGTCACTACACTTTATGCTCTGTGGTTTAGCGGTTCAGTAGTTCGACTTGACTGCATGAGGTCCCGGGTTCAAATCCCGGGTCGGGCAATTTTTTTTTATTTTTAATTTTTTTTTATTATCTTTTTATTACTATTTTTTTATTTTCTTTTTTTTTCATGTTTCTCTGTCTGTCTCTCTCTATAAGAGAGATAGAGATAGAGATTGCTAGACGGAGATTGCTCTCTCAATCAAGGGGGGGGGAGAAAACTTTGTTCCATCCGGGTGTCCCTTGACACCTCTCAACTTTTTTTTTAATGATAGTTTTTCTATAACTCTCGAGTATATTATAAAACGAACTACTTTGAAATACGTTAAATAAAAGCCTGACTAGTTGATTTAAAGTTGTTTATTTAGAAAAATTCAAAAAAGGAAACGAAATAATCAGGCACTCGATACTATCTGCCTAATCCGTAAGGAACTTGGCGTGAAGATATGTTATTGTTTCAAAATTAGACATTGGCTGTCGTAATAATAGTCTTGCCCTTATCCATCGCACTTATTTTCTCCACAAACTGCACTTGAAGCATATGTCACCAATTTGATACTGCACTCTACTGCTTGGGTATAGCAAGGAAAATCTTTGATATTCTGACACGTAGTCAAACTGCTTTTGACCATCTCTTTCAAAGTTTCATCAAATAAGTTGAAAGTTAAAGGTGGTTCGGATATCTTACAGTCTTGCCCAAGTAACGAGTAGTTAAGTAGATACAACTTTTGGCATCGAAATTTAAAGCAGGCACTTTAAATATACGAAGCTTTAGAGCATTTTCTGCTCTTGCTTTTAAAACCTACTGATGTAATAATTAACGTATAATTTCTCTGTCGTTTGCAAGCATAGAAATAAGAGTTTTTTCTGGATGACCGAAATATCCTCATCTCACCTCATCAATGACTTTCTTTAAAGGCTCGTTCAAATATTAAGTTAGGCTTACTGTTTGCTACAGGCGCATATCTCCATTTGTACATGAGAGAATACATTTTATTGTGAACCACATTGGACCATAAACTCATGTTACGAGTGTGGCTTATAAAACCAAGTTTTTTTCAGGGTCTGTTAAAGTCGCGTATAATCTTAAGATTCTCTTTGGAGTTGTAAACCATTAAGAATAGTTAAAAGGTCCAGGTGTAATATTTGCTAAATTGGGAGGAAAAATGCCAGTGCTGATTATATTTTTCTCAAAAAAGAAATTATTTGGTACTTTCAATAAAATCACATAATGGGCTTCTATTATTCTTTTTCTATATTTCTTTGCTAAATTTGTCTTCCCTCTAAATGCTTACCAAAGTTTTATCATTTCTGCCATCAAAATAAATACCACTTATACTTTTATCACAATTGAAATCGTGTTATGCTGATCTGACTTCCGTTCTTTCACGGCGCAACTTTAAACGATCAATGACAGCACTTGGATCCTTTGATGTAATGATTACAACATATTTTAACACAGGAGAAGCTAATAGCAGCTGCACTGTCAAAGACTGCACGATCCCAAGCTAACAATTATAGTAAATTCAATCTTTTTTTTGATGGCGGAATAGCTATTTGTTTGGCGATTGACAAGAACTAGAAACTTACGCTAGTATTGCTTGAACGGTACTTTCGATTTTAAAGTCATCAGGCAAAGAATGAGAATCTGATTTAGCGTTAATTTGTCAATATTAAACTTTCGTGTTTTTCGACCAAAAACATTTTAATTTCTCTAAGTTTATTATGACTTCTGAATGTATCATGTGTCAAATAAAATTTTGTGAGCAATAACGGCAAGTTTTTACAGGTATTCCGAAAAGAAAATGAAAAAAAATTCACTCCACCCTAATAAATATTTATTTCAAACACTCCGCAAAAATGCTTCACTTGTTGTCATGTTAGGTCGTATATAGAACGAGTCATGACGTCACCAACCAGCGAATGCGACTGCGGTCGGTAGGAGCCAGTTTTATGATATGTTTACGTTATAACCATGCACCTTGCATTTTGCGTCAGATAAAAATTGCAAATTGTTTTTTTTTTTATTTTAGTTTTTTTTTATAGATCGAAAATTTTATCGATTCCAAACCGTTTCTTAAGATTTGGCGGGCGCTTTAGACGTAAACCTGTATTCATGAGTTATTTGCTTATTAATACGAAGTGGGTTTTTGCAGTTTTACTGCGCTAAAGTTATTAACACCTTTTTGCTTTTTGGAACATGTTAGTTGCTAATTACTATAGAAATGCAGCTGCCTCTTCTATCTTAATAACAAATAATTCGTCCCCAAACTGAGTCACTGTTTGCGCATCATACTTCCATCATCCACCAGTGCTTTGATTTGTTAACAAAACTGTAACGCAAAGCAATTGTGTAACTGTCTTAGAAGTAGTTCGTAAATAATAAAATACACCACCTTCTTTTGCTGCAGTCAGTTTGGACTTGTAGTATATTTCTCAGTATCGTACTCGATAACAGGAAAAAGAAGCGTTCCATTAAAATACAAAAAACCTATTGCGCAAAACTACTATTGCCATACGATAGGAGGAAAAAGTCCATATAATCTTGTATAAATTTTAATTAAGCGACTCTAAAAAAGAGCTTTCATGAAAATGTTAATTAATCTGTATATTTTGAATTATTTAGTTATTTTTTTTTTGTAATGTGGTGCTAGTTATGTCGTATAATTTTTTTGTTATGTAAAAAGCTCCGACAAACCTCCTTATCTACAAAACAATCTAGGCTATGGACTAATGAGTAATTTTTCATTTCACTGAATCCACTAAATTACTTTCTCTAAGCTTAAGTCCATCAACTTTTACTTAGTGTTTCTAAACATAAATCACATCTGTGTTGTGAACTTTAATCACTATCATGTCATTTTAGCACTAGATAAACTACGCTACAGCTTATCATACGGCGTTGTTATTTTTTGCCTTCTTCTTGTATCTGTGGCATCAAGGAGCTGGATTAAAGATATTCACATATTGGCTAAGAATATGCTGAATACAAAGTAAATAGTTCTTTTTACAGTCCCATAAATGGATACCGTAAGTCCATATTAGTTTCAGGACTTGCATACATATTAATAGTTTATTTTAATGAATAATTTGAAAGGTATGCAAATAAACCAACATATATTTTTATATCTTTTGATTCACTTTGCCCGCTTCGTTTTTACATAAGCTTTCCAGAACCTACTAAGTTACTGAGATATTTAGCTGTGTTTTACCCGTATCATCAACAAAGGTTGTAATCGTATTGCTTTCTGTATCTGGCACAAACAGCCGTATAATTTGTTTTAGTTTTGATTAGTCTTCTCCATTTCATACGCCGAATATTCTTTGTTCGATGTATGGTTCTAAGATGTTAGCGAACTGTATGGGTAGCATACATTTTAGCTTATAAATTGATCTTGCTTGCCAAAATGCTAAAATTTTTTCAAATGCCTGCCGTGCGTTTAGGTAATTTGATCAGCATTTTTTTTCTTTTACAAAGACTTTTCGATGGTGTTTGTTACTCTGTGTATTTGGTATCTTGTTATATACACACAACACGACACACGCTAAGACATTGTCTTCAAGACACCGCCACGTTGTCAATGCGACAAAAAGTTACCATCATGCCAACTTCATTTTGATAAAATAGTCATGATACAGCCACTACTCCATCACTACACCAATACAATCCCATCTCAGACCTTGACGGCATAGCCACAACATCGTTATGACACCGTCACCGTTATGACATTATTACCGAATCCATTACCGTTGCGACACCTTGACGACATCTTCACTACACCATGACGACATGTTTACCAACACGTCTCAATCTGAAACATTCTTTACATGAAATTATGTAACATATTATATTGGTATGCTAACAAAATTTAAATGCAAAGTAATTGGATTAGTCCCTTGGAGTAGCGCGTAAATAACAAAATATACAACCTTCTTTTACAGCAGTCTCTTCAGACATGTTGCAAAATTTTTTAGCCTTGTCCTCGACCTATATACCTATATACCTTATGATAGGAAGTAATGTCATTATGATCTGGTATACATTCTAATTTAGCAACTCTATAAAGGATTCTGTTATAAATGTTTTAAATTTAATTTGTACATATACTAACACCATACCTTATATATACCACACCTTCAAAAAGTATCTTCACGCCCATATCTCCGAAGAGGTAGGCAGAGGTACAACCAAGGCACCCACGACTAGCCGAAGACACTAAGTCCACCTTGTGGCATCTTAGGCCACATTGTGCAATAACTATCGGTTATCTTACTCGCCAGCGCAAGACGAGACAAAGGCAAGTACTGACGCCATATAGACAGAAACAAGAAATCTACATATCTGAACGAGCTTCTGTGATTTAGCGCAAATTAAACAATAACTATTGTGATAAGAGATATATCTTTTGTATATTATTATAGCAGTTGATATTATTTTTTATTTTCCCGTCTCTTCTAAAGACATCCTCTTTAACAGGCGACTTTCACGATTATAACAATTTTCTAAGTTAATATAGATATCTTCACGCCCATATCCCCGAAGAGCTAGGCAGAGGTACAACCAAGGCACCCACGACAAGCCGAAGATACTAAGTCCCACAATGTGATAGGTGGCAAGCCTATCGCCAACCGGGCACAATTTCAATCCCGACCAACATTTTTTTTATTAGAAAATTAGAAAAACCCAATTTTCTTTTTGTTGGCCGACCCGGAATTCGAACCTGGGACCTCATGCAGTCAAGTCCAACACCCGGACCGCTAGACCACAGAGGTTTTTTTTAATATAGATAAACATAGGATTTAATTAATTTTTAGTAAAGAAAAAGTTTCGCCGCAGACAGGATTTGAACCTTTCGTTAACTTATTAATGTATGTACCATCTCATTATAAAGGTTATAATCATCATTATCACCATCATGGGTCATCAACATTTTGAACAATCGCTTACTCCGTACTACGACACTCACATATTGTAAGGTTATTCCCTAAATAACCGAGTATTAATTAACGTTTAAATACGAAATAATACAAATTTCGAGGATCCTCGTCGAATCGAAATAAAAATAAAATAGAAATAGAAAATATCGAATAGAAATAAAAAATATTAAAAGTGAAAAAAAAACTGAAGTATTTTCATGCCCATATCCCCGAAGGGGTAGGCAGAGGCACAACCAGGGCACCCACGACTAGCCGAAGGTAGGTGGCAAGCCTATCACCAACCGGGCACATTTCCAATCCCGAGCAACATTTTTTTTCATTAGAAAAACCCAATTTTCTTTTTGTTGCCCGACCCGGGATTCAAACCCGGAACCTCATGCACTCAAGTCCAACAACTGAACCGCTAGACCACAGAGGTCCAAATTGGTCTAAAATTGGTTAAGTAAAAAGTAGATATAACAAGAATGATTGTAAAAATGATAAACGATAAAACTAGAATAGTGAATTAGGCAAAAGTAAAAAGCTGACAATTTCAATTCTGAGAAGTTTCGTGTTTTGTTTGAAAATGAAACTAAAATCAGAACATTTTGTTTGCATTATAATATGAATGTCACAAATGTTGTTACAAAATATGTTAAGACCTAACATATTCTACCACATATGGTGTGAAAAATTTCATTAATTTTAAATTTAAATATTAAATTTCATTATATTAAATGTTTTATTTGATTCATTATTAAACTTCAACATGCAACAGTTTTATTTAATGGCTATTATTAAAATGTTGTTGTACCTTTTTATATCTTATCCTCATATAATTTTATAACAATATTTATATAATATTCTCTATGTATCAAATTCTATCATCAATATTAATTTCATTAAAAAAATCATTTCACATTTGTTACATTTTGTAAGTGTTAACTAGTGACATTATTAATGTGCGGACTAACCTGACATTTATAAAATGTTCTATCTCTTTTCTTTTTGTTTCATTGGAAAAAGGTAACATATATCTAAAATAAGTTTGCACAAAGCACAGTAAAATTACTACCAACAATCATATAATTAAAACACCCAACTTATTTTATAAGTCTTACCTGTAATAACATTTTGCCTTCTCCTTTACTTGACATAGTAGAATAATTCTACATAATTTTAAATTTATATTTTATAATTAAATAGTTTACCAGTTTATTTCATTGTATTCTCGGGAAAATTGCCTAAAACAGATAATTGCTAAATTAATTACTAATGTTGCTATATGTGAAACCGTTAGTCTAAAACTCTATTGGAACTGTAAAAGTAATTAAAGGAAACATTAAAAATAGTATGGATTGCCTTCGTAGAAATTAGTTATAATTAAAGTCTAGGATATGCTACGTACTTCTAGGAATACATATATATGTAAACTGTTTAAACTCCTCACGTAGGTAAATGGTGTGTGAACGATTTATGGACGGGAGCGACGGCTTCGCAGCACCAGCTAATTGTTGTAAAAACTTTGTTAAGGCAAATTGTAATAGAATCATAAAATACTTTTGTCTTCAAAAATATTGCGGAAATTATAAAGATTGAGGTATATTCAGAAAAATATAACACATAATTAAGAGGGGTAAAATCGTCTTAACGTTTTTTAAATCATTAGTTTTTTTTTATTTTTGCTACCAGCACCAGCTACCATTTTTCTATTTGCAAGTTATGACAATTAATACGGTTTTAATGAAGTTTTTATCAGACCTTTGAAAATAATGTCTATTTTTTATACCGACATTTTAACGAATTCGTTCGGTTATGTTAAAACATCAGCCAATAGCTTGTTTCTTTTAATACAAAACCTAGCTATATTTTTTTTTATATATTAAAGTAGATTTAGAGTTGTGGTGAAACTTATACTAACGATTTCAGAGTCCGGTATCCTTCTCTAATTGCCATGCGTTAAAAAGATAACAATTGTATAGTTTTATAAAAATGAATAAAATGTTACTAACTATCTATACAGCAACATAAAGTTACTGTTTTTGCTGTTATTTCAAATTACAAATTACAGCCCTTGAAAATCCATATCTTTCCTGTATTGCTATTTAAAACAATAACAATAGTACTCGTAACTTTCTAGTACCTAGTATAAAATTTCAAAACGCTAAATAAGACAATTTTTATCCAGCTCAGCTAAAACAATCATTAGAACACTCAGTTTAAAAATTCAAAACACTCATATTAAATTTAACGCTAATACATGTCTAAGATACCACAGCGGCTCAGCGACTGTCCAACACATGACGAGATCTTGCAAAGTCATTACTCAAATTGACTACAAACACCGACAAGACCTGGTAGCAGCGAAAACCCATCAGAATTGAGCATGTAACTACAACCTGTTAGGTAATAAAATTAATTATTGTAAGTGTGAACCAGAAATAGTATTAGAAAACCAGGAATATAAACTATGTAGGATTATAAAAAAAGACTATTATGACAAAACGATACAATACAACAGACCTGATATAACTATATTCTCTGAAAGTGAACGAATTGTATATTTTATAGATGTATGCAATACGCATAACGTTCAAACAAATCACTCCGATAAAATATGCAAATATACTAATCTGGCTATTGAGTGTAATACTTAACACTTGCAGAATAGTACGAAACTTTTTTTCAGGCAGTATTACTTAATAGTTTTTAAGTATACTTGGCCATAGCCCGTGCAAATTTACCAACCTCACATCATAGGAGAGACTGATTTCTTCCTGAAATAAACAATAGTAACAACTATTTTATCACATCAGTTATATATCCACCTTATTGTATTAGTAACAAAGGTGCCAGAATTATATGCCTGATGTGCTACAATACCTTGTAATACAACACAATAATACATTGTTGTAATAAAACACAATATTAATATGGTTAAGATTTTTTTTTTATTTTGTAATCCAAAAGACAGCTTACATACAATGCTACACGTTTAAATTTTGCTGCCAACTTGAAGTTTTGAGCTACAAAAATTACTGCAGCTATTGTTACTGAGAGTTGTTGTGTTAGTAATTTATGGACTAAAAACTTACGACTGAAAAACTTTGGTTAAACTTATAATTGATAAAACTTTTAACCAAAAACAAAAAGAATAAAAAAAAACAACAAAAAAATAGCGTCCTGATTGATTCAGTAGAAAGTGTATACATCACACACATAGACAGACAGATCAAAATTCAAAAACTTTTTTTAACTCTGTTTAGTTTAAAAGGACACAAACTTGCGCACAACCTGCAACCAGTATCAATATAAGTAGTATATGCCAAATACGAACTTAAATCAATCGATTGGATTAAAGAAAGCAATACTTTTATCAGTCTCAGATATTTGACAAGCTTTTAAAAAACAACTCTTTTCACTTTTCCTACGTTGCCTTCCTACTACCTACTTGGGTTTACTGACTACTCTTCACTGAAACACGATAATCACTAGCACTGAGATCATAGCTGCAGGAGTGTTTAAGGTTACTTTCTAAGGTTTCATTTTTTATAACTTTTCGTGCGAATAACATTTCAATGAATTTTCGTTCATCGTACTCAATAAATGAGTTATTGTTTAAATGCTATTTGAATAATTCTTTAGAATATTGCAGTTAAGTAAATAATCTACGTTAGTATAACTATTTTCTAAACTAATGTCAATTGAGTACACATGTAAAAAAATCTACTTTATCCATCTGATAAAATACCCTGAACTTCCCTTGCAACTCAACAAAAAGTGTTGGGTGGCGTTTGTCTGTCTATAAATATTGATAATCATATTTATTCATGAACTGTTTACATTTCTGTAAATGGTAACAGCGAATGTTTTGATGAATACGTTTCAAATTTAAATTAATTATGTGTTTACGGACAGGTCATTCGAACTCTGCTTATATAATTTAAAGATTTTTTTTAAGTGATAAGGCAGCTAACAAGCGTACAGCTCTCCCGATTGGTAAATTAACGTTGAATCAAGCGTTGCTTTGCAGAAACACATTATAACAGTGACCTATAAAATCGACACCATAGATGATACAGGTGGCAGGGAAATTAAACATATTATGCAAGTTTACCAGCTAGCCAGACCGGAATATAACAATATCGTTATGGCGCGGGTGACGTGGATAGGTAAGGTCACCGCTATTACACAGGTGATGATAAATAGGTCAGGAACAGAGTGCTGTGCGAACTCCGCCAGGTTATGTCCCCCAGGATACAGGGGTTATTATGTTGTCTAAGTAAATAATTAAATGCAGTGCGTATTAAGTATCGCTCAAAAACCACTTGATCAAATGTATGTGGGACCAATTCGGAACCTTGACCTACCTTTTGGAAAAATAATAAGTAAAATGCATTCCGTACTGGCCAAATGACTGTGTAACAAACACACAGGGGAATTGATAACCTCCTTCTTATTGGAGTCCATAAAAAACGGAAATAAAAAAATAATAGAAAACATTACTTCTGCTCTAAGCAATATATAAGAGGAGTTAATAAGAGAAATTTTCATTTTGAAAATATATTGATGATAAAAAAACCAGTTCGCTTTATACACAAGAACGATGAGTTGAATGAGTAGAGATGAAGAATGATGAGTTGTAAACCTGTTAGCTGGGATGAGAAATTTTTGTAGTAAGATTACCTAATAGCTAATTTCAAGCAGGGAAATAGCAATGTCAAGCACATACGTTTGTCGACTGAATAAGGTAAGGTAAATATAAAGTGGTATCAATTTGGATGAGCCATGAGAACTACACAGTTATCTCATTGACTGGGTTATTCTACCAGAGGGCGATAAGAACTTCAATTCCCAACCTTAAATTAATACTGATATTGTAGCATAAAGACCGTTTTTTTAAAACTCACACATTCTAACAAAATTGACATCTTTAGAAATCTATAAAAGTGAAACCAGTCATTTGACATTGAGAAAAATTAATTAATTAATTTGATATTAAGAAAAATTCAAGTCAGACAGGAATTGATTGTGCAACTTTATTGACGTCGCTCTTCTAGTTGTGAGAATAGAACAGAACCGAAAACTGTTTATTTCACACAGATCATACAAGATGTACTTATGAAGCTTCTATAAAATACGAGTGATACTGTAATCTGCCTCCGGACCGGAACACGGCCACACATTCAGAAGATCCAGCCTAAGAAACTCAGCAGACTCGTCTCTTACCTTTATTTTGAAACACTTATCTGTTAAATATTCAAGAATGTAATTATCGTAACGTATATAAATTGCGTGTCACGGTGTTTATCCAATTTTAATCAAATTCACACACCGTGTGCAGTTTGATGCTGTATGAAAGATAGGATAGCTTATACCTTAATTTATCGAGGATAACAGCTAAAAGGAATGTATTAAATAGTTTTGATATATTTTTTTAATTTAATGAATGAAAGTTCTTTCAAAGTCAAAGTCAAACAAGAAGTCTTCTAAAAACGTAAACATTGACTCATGGAAAAATTGCTTACTTTGCGGAGACGAGATGTACACAAAGCAAGATTGCTTGCATTCCCTATATTCATGCAATGTATATCACAATTTTTTTTAATGAATGTAATATGTTCTTGTGAATATATATCACATTTTCAAACAGATATTTTAAATTAACAGAACATTTATTTCTTGGAATTTATCGCTTAGCGTTGTCACTTCAATTTTTAGTTAAATAACGGTGGTAATTTTGTTGTGCACGAACAAAACCAATTTTAAGTTATAGCTATCTTTTTCAATAACAGTACCTAATAGAAAAAGATAAAACCTGATTAGCGCTGTCAAATTTGTTTGTACATAACATTGCTACAGACTTTTAATCTATTCCTCGGAAAATGTTGATTAAAAACGTCATGAACTAACCTGATATGTATTTTTATTATTATTAGCTCTCTACTGTAAACAACAGAAATAACAGAAAAACTTAAGACTAAAAAAACGTAAGGTCAAAGGGCGAGCTCATCTCTAATGAATGAAATTTATTCCAGCCAACCCATTAAAGGAAACTAATAAATGAAACATGTAGACCTGAAGTACAAAACTGAACTAATATGTAACTACCTACACAAACGGAGCTTAGATATCTCTAAGAAAAAATCCTCCAATTGTTTTTTTTAATGAAAATATAGGTTTCACATTCACGAGCTTCGCTATGAATTGAGATTCATAAGGTTACATCATGAACTACAAATGAGTACGAATAGAGGCAGCAGAATGACTTGTGGGAAATCGCAACTGAGTACGAACACATAAACGACTGGTTGAATCTAGCGAATGTAAAACAATACATGAATTGCGGAGATAAATAAGAGACAATGGATAAAATAAAATTTTTAACAGCAAACAAAGGATATAAAATTTTCCGAGCTGTCACTATGTTCCGAGCTATGTAAAAAATGCTTTATAATTTTTTTTGTTTCATTAAAAAATATAGCATACCTACTCTTAAAAGAAGTTCAGTTGGTGCTCAGTAGAATTACCACCAACGTCTATCTATCCATAATTTAATATTATTTAAATCCTAATTTAAATAATATGTGTAGCACAACAACCTATCTCTAGTAAACTTACTCAGACACCAATATGTAACAACTCTTGTTGTCCGGAGGCGATATTTGTTATTAAAAACAAATCCGGTCCTTTTTATTGATCTCATAAAAAATATGTCACACTATGACGATTTTCAATCCGGTATTAAAGCCAAACGGTTTTTAGAGTATACGTCAAGAAACGCAAAGAAACGGCAAATTGCCGGATGGCATGCATGATTAACATTATGTATTGGAGTTATGCGCGGCCATACCATACACGGTTACCTACTTAGAAATCGCGTCAAGCTTGCATTATAATATTAAACAGTGGTTCATCTTGTATATTTTAACAACACCTTTGTGGAACTAGTTTTCAGACGGTGTTTACTAATCGATTCAACTTTGGAACTTTAAGAACAAAGCGTACTCATTCCTGTAACGTAGAGAAGTAGAATGTAATCCTGGTGTTGCCAATATCAATGGACGGTAATGACAACTTACCATAGTCCGGAGACTTATTTATCCATTCACCACCTTTCCAAGAAAAATATTTTGTAAAATTACACTAACTTTACACCAGTGTAGTTATTAAAAATGTATTTCATATACATATTAAAAGAATATTTATAGTCCGCTTAAGTTGTAAAAATCTCTCAGTTAGCAACACATCAGCCATTTCAAAAAATTCATAGTTTATTATCCATCCAGAGATACTTCCATTCAATTGCAAAGTTTGTTAGTGTTTGCTTATTTTACGCCGTAACGGAGAAACGACATCATACTATTATTATAAATGCGAAAGTCTGTCGGTTTCTTACGCTGTCAAGCGTAAACCGCTGGACCGCTTTCAATGAATTTTGATATGCATATTGATAAATATAGTTTTTGTAAAAAAATAAACTCCTACTAGACTAAAATTTCGGATGAAAGTTTATACAAAAATGGATTCCATTTTGGAGACAATTTAAAAGTAGAAAGTGGCACTAAATACTTTTCAGGTAAAATCTTAACAGGTAACATCTGGTGTGGACATAATACATAAAAATATAATATTGTATTATTACGAAAAATTTTCACGTGGACACAAAATCTTAAAAAAATACTTTTACAAGTTAGTTTAAATATATTAGGTTCTGAAAGAAAAATTTCAAAACATGTGACATCACACCGGAAACACAGAGTTCTGCAAAAGTGTCCTCCTGCAGCTGGGACGAAAGGGAAGATTAAAAAATATTTTAAAAGTATGACCTGCCCCTAAGCAGATTGTAACATATTTAGACATTTATGCCAACTGCAAAGGAATGCTAAAACTAGTCGTCACACAGCTGTCAAAGATTTTCTCTTTGTCGTGAAAAACTCGGCGCAAGGCACGGGCCAGAATACGAAGAATATAATTATCACCTGCTTTGCATACACGATTATTCATAAGTAATTACAATGTCATAAGAATAAACACAACATGTATGAAGACTTAATAATTGTTATTTATTTAATTAATAACCGTTGGATAAAATATTGTTAATGTTGAATCTGCAAAAATATTTATTTCTTAAATTTTACACCTAAAATAAAAAATGTGGTTGCAAATGATTATTTTGTTACTGTTGTTTTCTGTTATATTTTAAGGAAAACCTACCTTTGTTGGTGCCAGGCTCCTTTGAAAAATCAGTTTACCAAATCACCAAGCAGTTCGTAAAAAGCAAGCTGTAATTCTGTCACTAGTACCGTGATCGCAGTGAGATGGTAAAGTGTGAAACGATTGTTTCGGTGTGAAAGCTCTTCTTACTCTTGATGACATAACGTCAGAAGTCATTACTGTCGTGTTCCATTCATCAGCTAGCGAACTTTCTTACTCTTCCAGCCTCAGGTTTGCGACGTATAAGCCGGCGAGTATTTCTTTTTTATGTCAGAAAAGTAGAAATGTTATCAAAAATACATGTTTGCACAAGATAATAAATAAAATAAAGAGTACAAGACTGATTTAAAAAATATACACAATGGAATTCCACCAAGTGCCGTCAATTGAAAGTCTAACACACGTTAATTGGTACGACTACACTCATAAAAAAATTCCTGTTATTAATTACATAATGAGCCGGTATCCTTTTGTCTATTTGATGAGCACATTGTGATACTACCCGACCAGACAACATGATCTCCCGTTTCATTTAAACATATGCAACTATTACTAACGGATACTCGACACCACTGATGATTATCGAGATTAATTTCGTTTGTGAAAATGTTATTTATTATTTTTCCGGAAGTGATGATAATGTTAAGAAAAATGTAAACATGAACATTATACATTCTGGCAAAGTTAAATCCTAAGTTTAAAGCAATAATGTAAAGACAAATTTAAACATAAACTTCATACAGGTATTTTTAGTATATATAATACACTGACAAAACAAATTTTAACAGTTAAAAAATAAAACACAAAATAAAACCGTTGAAAAGTGTAACACAAATTAAAACGGTAAAAAACACAGTAAAAATGTAAAAAACACGACAAAAAACCAATAAAATAAACTTTCCCACCACAAGATGACCATATTAAAAAAAAGAAAATTTAAACCAAAAACAAAATGAGCAACAAAAAATAAATGGATAAAACAAAAACAAACCGAAAGTAAACAAAAAAAGCCAAAAAATAATATGTTTTCTCTGACTGTAAGTCAAATAACTTCTTCCGAAACCTCTAAAAATGTAACTCGGTCCAGCATAATCTGTATTTTTGTTAATAAACATCATCATAAGAGTTTCAATGATACACAACACGGTTAAAATGAGAGCGGCACAAAAAAATCTATAGTGATACGCTAGCAAAACATTCACAACAGTGAGATCAGAGAGGGAGATGGAAAGAAAGTGTTGGTGTAAAATTGAGAAAAGACATATTTTTAATAGCTCGGACTTTGTAAAATATGGCAGATGAAAGATTGAAAACATAAATATACAATGCGTACATAGATGGTTGTAGGTATTCGGAAAGACCTGGCTTGACATTCCATAATAAATCGGTTAAGTTTTATTCGACCGGCCGGTCGGATAGCACCAGGATGTGGTGACAAAACTCTTCGAAATAAGCATGTTTGTCTGAAAAGAGTAATTACTTTGGAGGAAGTTAAGCAGATCTACAGAAATCATGACACTCAATACTCTTTGCCTACTTGCAAGGGACTTGGCGTAAAAACTTGCATGCTAATAACAAAAACTTGTTCTCTTGGTTGATTTCATTAAGATTTAGTCAAAATTCGACAAGTTATTTTAGACATAAATAATAATGCGTTTGTAATCGTTTACTATAGGGCATCACATAATTATTGACGTTGGATTTTTTAAGTTTTACTGCAGTTTAAATAAATAATGGTATTGAAACCTGAATCCCCAAAGTGGTAGTCAGAGAACAGAGGTACAATTAGAGTACCCATGAATAGCCGAAGGTACTGAGTCACACAATGTGATACATGGCAAATATATTGCAAACCGAGCACTTATGCAATCCCGATGATATCATGTACGTAGTTAACGCCAGCACCGGACCACTATACCACAAAGGTTATTTATTGTGATTAATTTATTTAAATACGAGTAATTAACTAGAATCGGCCAGCAATTTCCTCTTTACTAGTGTATTTTGTTTTGTTATAACAATGACGATTTAATTTCGGCCTTCGACTTAAGTTTGACAACCTGAAACTGGAATATTAAGTTTTTGTTTTTTCCTCGGAACCGGAATTTGGCCAAATCTAGGCTAAAATGCCTTAATCTGGCTAGTCAGACTCCCTCCCTCCTGATCAGACTGATTGTAAGTATAACATAAATTGTAAGGTTATTCCATTAGCGGTTAGCAAAATAGTTGTAAAGGCTGAAAAGAAGAGGTCTGGAAAGTCATCACTGCTATTCTGTAATGTGCACTTAGAACAAAAACAAAATCGAAAAATAAACAAATACTTGTATCTAGACAAATTACATGAACTTTTTAAACTCCAAGCGAAATAAGCAATTGTTATGTTTTGACTGCAATGATATTAATACATAAAAAAATCTTGACGCTTATAATATAAGGGAACTATTTTGTAAACACCTAGACCTAGAAATAAAAGCTATATTCATCAAACAATTGCCTGTACCCGTCGCTTAGGATCGAACTTGAGTTTCTTAGCCGAGCGCCATGATTATGCGTGTCCAATAACTCTCGTTCAACAAAAAGATGAACTAGAACATTTACCTTTACTTTAATAAATCACACATATTTTTTCACATTTATTATCTGACTTTTTGTTTGATTGTAAAATCAGTGTAGTTTTAAACCCGAGAATATTTAGCGAGTACGAGAGGTCAGACTAAATTGGTGGTATCAGTTAAAACTAAATAGATGAGACGAATCGGTCAGTGCGGTCTCTTTGATGGTATTACACGCGGCTCCTGTAATTGGTAGACCAGTTTCGGGTTCAGTCAGTGGGCGTGTGGTTCTGTATAATGATATGTTATAGTTTTGATTTGGGTAAACAATTATACTGTCGGATAAATTTTTGTTCTAGGAACAGCTCCTAGCTTTTGCTTACGGCTATTTTTTTTTAAATTAGTGTTTTACTTATTATGTCCAACATAATTCAAACAGGAACAAAAAGATTTATTAAAATATCTTACGTCCGTAGTTTCTTCTTCACGTATACACTTTTCTGATTTATTTCTTTTTTTTTATCAAAGAGGATGCAATTCAATCAGCTGTTCATCTGATGGTCACCGCTACGATCAGCAAAACTAAGGCTTTCTGCTTTGGCGATGTTTTAATTAATTATAAGTAAATTGATTTCTATAAGATATCTACCAACTTTATTCTATTCGTATTGCTTAGGAAACGCTGTCTATATCTACGGTATCGCACGGAAGACAACTGGTTTGTAGCAAAACGTTGTGGATGAAAGCATTTTAGCACAATATAACAAGAACAGTAGTTTATCTACGGTCGGTTTGCGAGTAGTCGTGTTAATTTTTTGTTAAAAATGGTGGTTATTTTTTCTTGTGCACTCACTAAACAAATTTTAAGTTATCGCTTTCTTCTTTCAATAACAGTTATAGAAAGATTCAAAACACTTTAATTGCTTTTTGATTTGTCTGTACTCTTATTCCTCGAAAAAACTTTGATTTAAAACGTCACAATTCGATATATTCGGACTTATCGTAACAGGTCTGAAACGCTTCATCTCTTTTCATTTGAAAAAGATACCTTGAATTTAGACTAAGTGTATTTAAAAAGGTCTTTTCAATATTGACATTATTTAGGACCTATGGTTTGCAGTTAGTTGTTGAATAATGAATAAATGAGATTGTATTTTTGCTAAATATTAATTAAACACAGACATAGGCGCGGTAACGAGGTACGGGGATAAGTACAGAAATGTGAAAAGCGAATCTAGCTTACTGACTCATATATGTGATTTGAACTAGCTTATCCAGCGCTCCTTTAATACTATTCCCTGCGCATACTCTTCTTTTCACAACAGCGGCGTATATCTAAAATAATACTACAATATGCTTCTCTTTTGATTATTTCTATGTCTCTAGCTTTAGTTTGGTTTTCTTTGCATTTAAATGTAATCATCTTTCTATAATTTTGTTTTTCATAACTGTTACTGAAAAAAGTTCATGTCCTATTTTCAGACCTATTATATACACACAAAATGTTATGAGAAACGGTGAAGCCTAGTAGGGTTTAGTGATTTAGATTGCTATATTGTTCACAAGTAAGTACTTTTAATTAGATTGCAGTAGAATGTCGCAATATCTCACCCGGATTAGTAACACCGCTATACCTTAATATTGTCATATTCTAGTTTGGAGCAGAAACTTCTTTGAGAGGATACAATAGCGAGCATTGTAGTAGAAAAGAACAAGTCAGTGATATAATTTGGGCAAGCCGCTAAATATACCTGATCTAGACACTTGTGAAAAAGTTATTAAAAGGAGGCGCGATGGGGTCATCACCTTTCTACAACTATGTGTACTTTTTTTAAATTGTGTTTATAATACATAAAAACTCCTTATAAGTAAGCAAAATATCCATTTAAGTGCAACAGTGGTGAGGCGTGGTTTATATTTATTTTACAGATAACTGCACATTTGAAATGTCAAATGTAACCATGACGTTTGTTGTAGTTTATAGGGAAGGTCTGCGAAGCCAACAGTTATTAATTATTGTGTTATATTTATTTGTTCTTCATTTCAACCATGACTTATACTTCCTTTTCAAATAAATAAATGTTAATTACGTAGTACATTTGAAGTAACGTTATTATATAATTATTCTTTAATTCATTCGAATTTAATGCAAAGACTGTAAGGAAAGCTTATGAGTTTTTAACTGCTTCTTAAAAAGAAGGAGTTTCTTAATTTGAATTTTTGTTTTTATTTGTTTTGTTCCAACCGATTTTGATACTTATTTTTTAGAGAAATAGGTCATAATTCCGAGGTGGTCCTATGTTAATTTTATTTTATTATGATCTGACTATTGGTTTTTGAGTTACACTTGATAAGTTGTAAATTATTAATATATTATTAAGCATTATCAAGTACAACTAAAAACTACAGCTATCTTTCGAAAAAAGAATTAGGTATAAAAATCGCGATGTTGTACGCCAGTGAAATACTTGGAGTTGGTTGTTACAGTTTTACTGCGCTTAATTATTATGTATCTAGATGTAGAAGGGAATCAGAATCAGAAAAAAACTTTATTCACGTCGATGCAAGTGGTACTTGTACACGTCGTCATTTTGAAGGGTGAAGCACTAATTGAGCGGTGTTAAGCAGAAGGCGACCACCCTCGAAATTCTGGTTTTGAGATATTGCGTGTTTTAGGTTTTCTTAATGCCGCTCTTTTTGTATA